>JANEMJ010062265.1:0-17208 GCA_024361745.1 Cacatua alba
ATTTCTAGGAGATGTGGGGAATAGATAGGTTGCTCTTGGTTTCTTTTATTTCTTCCATCTATCTTGAGCCAGATTCTTCACCTCATTCTCCAGCTGAAGTTCTTTGCAAGAGTTGGTTTGAAGATTGCTGATGTTTTTTGAGCTTATAATAGTCAAGGTCTGTAACATTTTTGCTTCTCACTTATAAAGTTGCTATGTAAGATCTGAGCGTAGTCATCTGCTCTCAAGTTCTCCACCAGCCTTAGCATTCCAGATGGTGATCTATACATAGTCCTGGTTGGCTATCACCACAGCCTTTTTGGTATTGCCAACTAAAATCATCTTTAGGCAAGAGGTATTGAAAACCTCCGATTGTCTCTGTGCATTTTGCTCCATATTCTGTTTTAGTGTTGACAAGGCATTGCTGTTGCACGTTTTCAGTTTTTAGTGTAGATCAGGCAGCTCCATCAGATATTTCTCACTTGTCTCAATGCATTCTTTGCCGTTAAAGTTTGGTTTTGTTTAGAATTTTTTGACAGTTGATCTTGTTCTGAACTTATTCCCATTTACAATTTTTGGCTTTCTTACAGTTACCACTTAGATGCAGACATATATATGCACAGTACTTTTCTTAGCTTTAAGGGGATAACTTTTTATTTTAATTTCTTTAAACATGTACTACGTTTTGCATCGTCTGTTTTTCTTTGTGAAGTTTTCAAACCTTTACAAGATGTAGCATATGCAAATTTCAGATCCCTTAAATATTCCTCTTCATCTGATTGACTCCCATCTACTCTAGTCTGAGGTTCCTTCATATTAAAATGGCTGAGCATGGAGATGCTAACATATACTCAAGTGTTTGGTTGGCATCAAGTATACATTGCATCACAGCTGTGAGGCTTTGGAAACACAGGGGTGGGAATGGCAACCTAGAGAAAAAAGAAGCTGGGAGGGCAAGCCATGACCATGGAAAAGAAGTGGTTTCCAAAACATATAGCAAGGCCTTTCCCGGTGGTGGGTGGTGATGAGCTCAGCTCAGCTCTGGCCTGGTCATATGAACAGCCAGAGAGCTATAATGGTGCTATTTAGAAGATATTTATGCTAATGTTGCCTTCACAGTTAACAGGCTAAATCTGCCAACAACAAAGACTTTAAAATATTTACTACTTAACTTCTAAGGCAATCATTTCTGACAAGCTAAGAAGTAGCATTAAAGCACTATGGAAAATGGTTTATAATCCTCTTATATTTATCACTCGTGTTTCTGGGGTCAAAGATGATGTCATTTTTCATTGGTTGCCAGCAGCCATATACTCTGAAATTACAAACAGTGCTAACGCAAACCTTTATTCATCAAAAAAATCCAGACTTTTTTTTGCAAGTGATTTCTCTACATGATCTTCCAGAATACCATTGTGTCCTTCATAAAATAAATACTAAATGTTAATCCTTTTAGCCTTGTTAATTGTGGAAGAACTGTATAGTGCTACTGTTACTGTCCTCATTTATTGTTTTTCCAAGCATGCAAGGGTCCAATATATTATCTGTGTCAAGATTATTTCTTTATAATCATTCATTTTCACTGTAAAAAAGGGATGATGGCAATGAGAAAAATATCTGATTGTAAAACATCAGTAAAATGTTCGTTGTAGAAAATATAACAGGTTGTGAGTCAGTGAAGCAAACAAAAATCACTTGCAAGATCTCTGGTAAGCATAGCACTTAAGCATACACCTAAGACACTTTGCAGTCAGTGCTTAAATTTAAACATGTGCTCTAGTGTTTACTGAGTCTGGTTGATGATACACACCCATGAGTATGTTTAGTTAATGAATAATCTTTTTTTAATATACGTTTTCATTTTCTGCAGCTTGCCAAGCCTCATTCATGTTGGTTCCCTGTCTTAAACATTTGTCCTTTTCCCAAATACCCTGTTTCAGGAAGGAAAGGGCCTTTTCTCATACTGTAGCTTTTTATTTGTGAGAATTTGCATTCCATCTCAGCAAAATTTTTGAAAGCTTTCAATGTTAGCTGCCACATTTTCAATTTTTTTATTCTAGCTTGCATTCAGTAAAAGCTGGTTTTATAGGTAAATTTGGTATAAAGCAAAGTTGATCCTGAAGCAAAAGATAAATCGTAATTATAAACATCATGACTGTTTGCACTGTTTCATACACAGCAGTAAACTGCTGCAAGGTAAAGAGTAATTTGTTTTGGAATTAATAATCCTAATTTTAATATGGAATAAATTACATCAGGGTATACCATTTTACATCAGTCTATCAATGCTATATCAACCATGGGGATATGTATTTCTTCAATATGACAATATTCTCACTCAAGACGATTCTTAGAGGCTGTCCTAAAAATGTCAGGCAGTAGACTTGACAAGGATATATGACCTTTTGTGGTTTTTTGTACTGGTGGTTGGTGTGGGGACATCACTGCTGTATGGGTTGTAGTATCAGAGCAGATGTGCAATATATGATTGTAAATAGGACACGGCATATGTTCCCTGGTGCTAACCGCTGTCTCTCCAGCTCTATCCAACCAGTACATGGGACTGTGGAGAGGAGGAGAAGGCAGCCGCAACGTCATTGTGCAAAGGCACTGGTCTCCATCAGGACTGCAGGGAATTGGGCAAGGAAGAGGCTAGGTGCCTCCATAGCAGCTAGCCTCAGAGATGTGCCCTTTCCAACACTAACCATTCTATGATTCTATGATTCTATGTGTAGTCAGCAGCACAGCCTGTGCCCTCCAGTTGAGGTTGCACCTGTGTGCCTGGAGCAGTACCAATTTTGGAAAAATTATCTCCAAAAAAACAAATACAGAGTCCAGCTTTCCTGACAACAATACTACAAAAATATTTTTCTTTTTATTAATAGATATTGCAAAAATTGCTGTTTCTTATTGGGAATAAGAAGGAGGTAAATATTCATTAATGAAAAATGCAGAAACAATCTCGAAACATGAGTGTGCCTGTGATATACGTCTACGTACAGAGATTATTTTTACAGTACATCATTACATAAAACACAGGAACTCATATTAACAATAAGGAAAGTGATACATTATCATACGTATCATCAAGATTTACTTGACTAAATTCTGGCACTCTGAGTTACATTTGAAACACATTTCTTATCTCCAATTTATAAACTTCTAAAAATAATACTTGGAATAGAAACGGTTGTAAACAGGTAGTCAGTTCATTGAATCACTCTCTAATAAGTTTCCTTGCAGTATTTTAACAGTTACTGTATTGCCATGCTTACTCAAAATCAATATTAGTGTTAAGTTCCACCCAGTATACACAGGAAAAAGTCCCTGTTTTTAATCTTTTTAGTCAAACACCAATTACCACAGATTGTAAATCCTATATTGCAGCACAGCATTTTAATACCAATTTAGTTAAAGTGTTTGTCACCCTTGCCATCTTATTTATCACTTCTTTCAAATATGTGTTGAAAAGTAAGGGATACGAGCCATTCAAACCAACACTTCACCTATGTCTTTGGGGCTAAGACCACCATAATATTAGCAGATGGATTTATATCTATAATCCCAAATCAGTTCTGCTGTTTGGTGTATAATCATCATTGTGTGATTAAATAAGACTCCACTCTGGATTGTGTGGAAATTGCACTGTATTTGTGTGCAGTGTAAATAAACTCAACTCTGCACTGCAGTTCTGGCTTCATTATTACTGAATACAACAGGAATTCTTATCTTTCTGCACTGCCTTGGAAGCCCTTTTACTGAAATGTGACATGGTTTCACTGCAGTAATCTTTCTCACTGTAACTCAGAGCACTCTCTTTACCTTTGCCCCCTTGGAAGTTGAATTTTCTGGATCACTGGCAGACAATTTACAATGTCAGGTGCCTGCATGATGGAAGTAGTACTTCGCATCTTGGAATCTGAATGACCAGTATTTTTAGCTTACCCGCCATAGAATCCCATTCTATGGACTAAGCAATTTTTGAACGCGAGGTATCCTTTGATCTGGTGGTAAATTTTATGGCAGAACATTACTGTTTCTGTCAAAAATTGCAAAACCTTGAAGAAAGCACTAACAGGTGAATAACCTTGTTGAGTGGGTTAATCTATACAGGTAGTTTTGTTAAGATAAGTGATTTGCAATCCAATAGTAGAAATTCAGTCAGAGTTCTCTTGTTCTCTCAGGAAATATTAAATCCTCAGTGAAATCACTAAGTGAGGTACAACAACTGAGGAAAGAGATACAGAATTGTATCTATCATTTAAACTACAGTGTTGAGGTTCAAACTTCATAAAAAACCCTGAAAAACCAAATACTGAAACAAAACATTGAACTTTCAAATTATTAGTAAGTAGGAGGTGAGCTGCAGGAAATACGTTATTTCAGATACTCTAATTATGTTAGTCTTATAGATTTGTCTCAACAAAGCATTGTAAGAATATGGTGCAAAACCAAAATGAAAGCTAAAGATATACCAGTTTTCAGAAGTTAAATAAAAACAGAGCAGAGAGTTAAGGAGAAGAAATGTGTGACAATATTTAAAAAATCCTTTTTGCTATGATTAGTATCAGTAGAAAAAAAAATCCCTTTTATGTATTAAGACTGACTAAATATTACAGAGATAATCTAGTCATGTATTTCAGGAGAATGATTTGTTACGTTTGTATTTCTTCATTATTTTGTAAACTATAAAACAGTATTACTTAAGATGTGTTATTATCAAAGGTGCATATATTTTAACTACTTCAACTATTTCAGCTGGGTAGAAAGAACTGCTGTTCTTTTGCTAAACCTTCCCCTTGTGGACAATTTTGTTCAAGTGCCAGCACCTTATATAGATTTCAGAGTAAGCCTGAGCCTTACTGACTTTTTTTTAAAATTATTTTAACTATATATTTTTTTTTAATTGAAATCCCTAAACTCTCCATTTATACATGTAAGGCCATGATTAAGCAAAAAGGCCTCATGCTGCACTGAGGGAGCTGGTCTTCTCTAGAGTCGGGTGCCCTGTTTCATAAGGGAGAGTCAGCTCAAATTCTTACAATCAGTGAATTTGTTAATTCCCAATATACCTCAGTTTCAAATGCCTATAAGATCTGTAAGTAATGAGAATCAATTGCAAATTTCTGAATAAAAAAAAAAAATTAGAAAATATACCTTAGAAGTGGCAATCTGCGCCATGAATTCAACTTTAATTACTGAATACAGAATATATATTCTTGCCCTTTTAAGAGGTGTTAGCTATTTCTGTGTGTTTTGTACACAAACCCAGTATATTAATTGTCACAAAGACCTTCTTTTGTTTAAATCCATAGGAGTCTGAACTCATTGTTTGTCTTCAGTAGAAAAAACAAGTGCCAGGAAAAAGTTGCTTTTAACTATTGCTCTCTAAACCAACCTCTTAAAAAACACACAATGGCATAAAACATGAATGTGCTATAGTCGAAAGGATAAGATCCAAGATTCCATAACAACAAAAGAGGAATGACTTTTATGTCATTTCTTAGGTCAAGGTGACATCAAATCTGTCACAGAATTCCAAGTTATGGTCTGTGAGTCATTGTTCACTCTTCTGCTCAAAATAGGTTCCTCAGTAACTGTAATAGAAGAGAAATAAAACATAGCTATGAGCTATGAATAGTTTTTTTCTCTTTTTCACCACTGATCTGTTAGATAATTAATGGCCTCAAAATATCTTAAAGGTTCTCCCAAAATATCTCTCTGATACTGATGTGAAAAACTTGCATTTTGTTAATGATAAAATTATGTTTGAGAGCTTTAAAAATTACTTTTTTTTTTTTTTAATTTCTGTTTGCTTGCAGGCAAATACTGAGTTCAAAACCTGTGGCAGAATCTCAGCAGGATTATATAACAGCCTTTCCAAACAAGGAAAATATTGCTTTCCTTATTTTTTTTTTTTTTTTTTTTTGCGGCTTGCCCAGGATGCATTGATCAGTTATATTTTAGACATCTTCTGTGTTGTGCAGTCTTCAGGTTTAATGGCCAAATAAAAGTAAAAACTTCAAAATGAGAAAATCATCTGATAAGGCACATGAAGTGTGAGATCCATGTTGTAACATGGAAGACTCGAACAATTTGAAAATATGTTTGCAATATGTTGACATATGTGTCTCTGAAAAGTAGGCAAGTTAAACTCTTCACTGACCTTCAGGAGTTAGATGGCTTTTCTATACTCTTTGTCAAATCTACTACATGAGGTTGGTGGGTTGGTTTTTTTTTGTTTGTTTGTTTCTTTGTTTATTTTGTTAAAATAAGTGACCTGGCCCTGGATTACTGCTAGAACCGGGATAGAACATGCATTTTCAAAACCCATTTGGCATGCTGTTTTAAATAGCTGACTAAAAAGGAAAGATATGTGAATGACACATTCTCTGTGACTGCAGTGGTGAATCAAAACTGTAAGTAGGGCTAATATGAAAGAAGTAATGGAATTTGAATCAGACCGGGGATAACTCAGAAGCTTCATGACCCAAAAATGGGTGCAAGCATTTTCTTTGATTTGTGGAGAAATGGATTTCCTTTCACACATCTTGCATGTTGAATGTCAGATCTGCCAGTGTTAAATTTTATCTGTTCTCCTATTCATGGGAAACTGTTATATCTGTATGATGCCAGCATGAAATCATAGGTCAGCTTAGCTGGTCTTGTATGTGAAGTATCTAAGAAGCTTATAATAAGCCATAAACCCAGTGATTTTCATGTTTGTTTTGCATGCCGGTTTTTTTAATACTGTGATACAAATTCTGGGTTTTTTTCCACTCAAAAAAACCACCTGATATGGTAAAACCAGGTAATGCAAATCTTCCAAATTCTGATAATGTCTCTGTGGGAACTTTTTTGTTTTGAAAGGGGTAAAAGCCCCAGAAGGTCAAAACCTTTTATCAAGTTGGTGGGAAGAGGTAATAATTAAGCAACCAGTGCTTAGGAGAGAAGTTCCTGCTTAAAGAAATTCTTATTTGATGACTCCTGGCCCTGGATTCTGACCCTCATTTGTGCAATGGTGAATATTGCGTGAGGAAAGGCAAAACGTCACTCTTAAGCACTGGTGGTTTAGAAAATATGAAGATCTTGACTCCCAACAGCACAATTTACTGGGTCTGTCAGCAGAGTAGAATATGAAAGGAAGTGCAGAAAAGTGGAGGTTTGTTTCTTATAATCACAGGGCTGGAAGTGGATCCACCTTTCCCAACCTCCTGCTCTGCCAATCAGTACAGAAAATTTCGTTCGGGATAGATAACTTTTTAAAATGTTGCTCATATATCCTGACCCTGCCAGATATCAAGCATCTCCTGTCAGTTGCTGCTAGTGTAGAAAATGCGAAACCTTGTCACGGTGATGGTGGAGTCTAAAAGACACAATTGCAAGAATTAGGAGTGTTATTAGATGGTCCTTTTATGTGAAAATGTGTCCATATTAAATTTAAAGGAAGTTTTGCCCGAGTTTTGCTTAAATATGTCACCCTTAGTGTGTAAAGTACTGCTGAGGAAATACATCAGCTAGAGTTTCCCCCCTGGTTACTTCATTTGAGTTGTGCACCAGAGGAATGAAATTCTGAAACAGGCTTCCCAACTGGAGTAATAGTAGAAAACTGAATTTGGTTGTATGGTAGAATCTGATTAAGAGTGAGTTTAGATGTCAAGCTCTTTCTTACCAATAAAATATGGATCTGTACCCTATCTTTACAACTGTGTAACATCACAGAGTCTCATCTTTTTACCTATGAAAGAAATTGTAATACCAAGCTACTGCAAGACCTAGTAATGCAATTTGACACTTTTTATTTTGTTAAATTACAGAGGTGCTAAAGAGGAAATTCCACTATTTATGGTACTTTCAAACACTTTTGGATAAGAATTAACTATGGATATGTTTGGATGTCCAGACCAATAGTTTAATCTTTTCCTAGCACAGAAATCATCACATAATTTCCTGTGTAATGGTTTGGGGTTTTTTGGCTTTGTTTGATTTTCACCTTACCCCCCAAAAAAAAGAAAGGTCACCTAAACATTGGTAACAGATAACGGGTTCCTACCAACCTCCAGAGAGTTAGGGAGCCTCTTGACTAAGAGTGGTACAATCCATAAAAGAATTTTTCTTTACTGCTCAAATACGAATGGATAACTAAACAAGTAGGATGTGTGAATGTATTAGTCAAAAGGGTCCTGAAGTAAGTGCTGAATTAAAACCTTAAAAAAAGTGTATGGAGGACAGAACAGACTTTGTTCATTGAACAGTTAAGTTTCATTTGCTCTTACAAGGAACACTTCAGTAAGCAAGGTCAAGAGCAACACAATAGAGTATTGTTACATCTGAAACTGAGCCTCGTTTGTTAGGAACAGGTTACAGAGTGTTCACAGACGAGAAACATGAAGACAGGCATATTCTTTCAAAAAAGGAAGTGTATATGAATAAAAATTCTATTTCATGTCCTCAGGAGACAAAATATTGTCATCATAGAGGAACTAAAAGGGAGGTGTTCCAACTTACATAAAAGAAAAAAATAAATGTCTCAAAAGCGGTGTAAACCAAATTGTTACTTTAGAAATTGTTACCTCACTCTTAGAAAAAAACAGATCAAAGCTGTTGCATATTACTTAATAATGAAGGAGCAGCAACTTTTCCCCCAGCACACAGATAAAGGAACTGAGAAATTTAAGTGGTTGTAAGACGTGTTAAACTGTGGTCTTATTTTTCAAGTACTGTGAGTGATTATTATGTAAATGGTTGCATTCTTTTTGTCAGTCAGTTTTTGTGTCCAGTTTATTACAGTTAATGAGAGTTTGAAAGTAAGTTCCAATAAATCATTGTCATAGCTTTCAAAAGTTCACATTTTGTGCTGCAAGACATTTGCAATGCCAATATTCTGGATAAAGAAATGGCAACGATTTCTTTGTATTTTGCACAGCTCTCTTGTATACTAGCATAATTTCAGTTTAAACTCCTAACCTTTTCTTTTTTTTATGCTCAAACACTTTGCTATCCCTATGGATTTCAGAACATTAAATAGAACTCTAAAGTATGGAGCATGATAAGAGAGAAACTGGGTAGATTGACACTATTAATTATTTGTGAAGTTATTTGTGGGATTTGTAAAATCAATTGCAAATCTTCCTACTATTGCTCATTTGCATTTAAATAAAAAGTTGAGCACATTTCCTCATGCAGTAGTTAAAATACTGGTCTCTGCATAGTTTTCACTTTCATCTTTATGACTGATGAAACACTATAAAGAAAGTCATCAGGTTTTCTGCCCTCATCAGGCCAAGCCTGATGAATGCAGAGATGAATGAGTAGTTTGTTCATTTATTTGTAGTTTATCTGTCTTTATAAATGTGCTATTTTATCTTTTAAAAATATCCTTATAGGCTAAAATCTTGCAATGGAACAGAAAGTATCAGGAATTATTACTTAACCAAGTGTCCGTGGTCTACGGGGCACATATGGAGAGCAACGGACCATGTTGGGCATGATCGGCTGGCTGAAGAAATATGTTCTGGGTTGTGGTTCTTGGGCATGGAGAGTGTACACTGAAGCAGGAATCCTTACTGCACCCACAGAACTGTCAGTAGAACACTAGGTGTAAGTAAATTATCTGAAAGACGAATGAAATTGTCACCAATGTGATTTTATTAAAAAGCTTACAGACAGACAAAATCCTTGGCTCTAATCCAGCAAGTAACAGAGCATGTATTTGACTTGAAACATGGGAACAGTCCACATAGAACTGCATCATTATATTAAAACTCATTTTGAAATGTTTACATCCACCCTCTTTCAGGTCTGGTGTTCAGGCAGGACTTCACAGTATTCTTTTGCTGGGAAGTACTCAAATCAACCAATTATATTTTCCAGCAGTGAAAGGGTGGTGAAATACAGCCGAGGTGTGCTGTGAGAAAAATGCAGGAAATGCCTTTGCAGCATAGCTCTTTGCCGAGTACATATTAAGTCCATGACTGTATGTGACTGGACCTTTTGTTCTGAACTGCAAAATGAAAAGGACCTGGGAATTAAGTGACTTTGCTTTCCACAGAAAAGTCTTGGCAGGAAAAAGTGTCTCCTAGGGCACCCTTCTACACTGTCAATCTCTTATTAGCAGGAGAACTAGTAAAATGCATCTTATTCAACATCATCTTACATAAAATCCCCTATCATGTCACGTCCCATGTTGCCAGTCATGTACCAGAACAAAGTAAGTTCCACTAAGTTTAAATGTGTGCTTATACGTAGACAGATCTGGATTATTAAAAGTGGCACCGTTAAAATCTCTCTAGATGGGTAATTAACAGCTTGAAGTAAATTAAGCAGAGACAAGCTGTATCGAATTTGAGTTACTGTACACTAGCTCCTTATTTCATACCTCCATAAAGTGGCATGATGGAATGTAGAAATAATTTTTCTTAATAAGAAAAATTAGTGGCAATGTCACAGAAGCTCACTGGAAGCTCATGCCATGAAATTACTACAGACGTTTGAGACATTAGCATGCATTTGATACCTGCAGTGCATTTTGTAAACAGGATGACTGTACATTTCAGGGTGAAAAGCTTATTGCTTCTCTATTTCTGGACTGTTATTTTATAAAAGTATCTTATAATGATTTATGTATGGATAATGTCTACAATGTCTTTACTTGAGGTGTGACAGCATCAGCAGAAGGCTGCAATAAAAGCTTTCGGGATGTGTTACAGATATGTAAACACCTGAAACATGGTTCTAGAGAATGAATAGGCCAAGTGGAGGACAGGTAACGTAGCAGTATGAGGATGTAAATCAGTGCCTCTCAGCCTAACACATCACAAATTTCTGCAGGGGAAAGAAATAGTTTCTTCACAATTCACATAGCTTCTGCTTCTGTGGATGACTGGGAAAGCCAAGCCACTTTGGTTTCTTTTCCCACAATGTATTCAGAGGAATTTACTTTACTTGTGCTAGTGCAGTTTTGCAACAACAGTAGTGTTTCTGTCAACACCTTCTCTATGGCAGCAGCAGAATGGGACAGACAAGTAAGACTGTTCCACATAGTTGTTGCCTTTGGGCTAGTGTGATAATATCCCTAAGTGAATAAGTCGTGTAAGCTCGTTTTTCAGTGGTTGCTTTACATGGCAAAAAAGTGTTTTACATGCAGATAACGACTATGCATTGACTGATTTGTGCCAAAAATATACTATAAACAGAGCACTTTCAGAACTAGCACAAGGTCAATCAGATGAGGTCGACTGCAGAGGTAAGGCACTTACCTGAGTACTTCACAGGAAACAGTGAACACACTGCCTGCTGTTATGATTTTTGAGTGAGATAACACTGTTTTTTTGTTATCTACTTATAGAAAAACAACGTCTTTGAGTTAGTCCAGAGAAAGCCTTCGTGTTTGCCTTCACAAATTCACTCTCAGAAGAATTTGCTGGTTGAAATGCTTGCTGCAAAAGTAACTTTCAAGCAAATACAGGAAGTGTTCATTGAAAAAAAGAAACTCTGAGAAGCACAATTAAAAATTCTGAGAGTTTCTGCAAGAAACCTGTGGCTAAATGTTACTTCCCATAATTGAGCGCCATGACATCCCTCTGTCCTGTTAACAAAGGTATCTCAGTCTCCAACGGTCCTGAGTGAGCAACTGTGACCTATTTCAAGTTTAATCGTTATTCTTAGAAATAACATTTTAGGGAAAAGATTTCAATGATTAATTAAGCTAAGGCAACTATAAACTGGGGTAAGAATCAAAAGTTTTTACTCAAATGTGACAGAAACAGAAAACATATTGTCTCTAGCAATACATTTCTCTTGAGAACTTCTCATGATTATTTTGTGCATCTGCAGTTTATTTTCTGTCTTTTAGTGTTTTTGCATATTGTTTTTATTAGAATAGTGTTAACAAACCTTTGTGAATCAGAATCTGATTCTGTTAGTCCATGCATTAAAAGTCATAAAATTGTGTGATGTTTATAATTAAATTTACTTTTCTCAGTCTTGCTTCTGCTGATGAAACACCCTGCAAAAATAAGTGCTCTGTAGAACCTAGGTATGCACCGAAAGCTAATATGATAGATACATGCTGTGTGCCACACTGAAGGGTATGCAGCACAGCTCCTAGCTTTTGTAAGACTGCAATTTAAACCTTTTCTTACCATGCTCTGAGCATCCAGAGGTTTAGAGGAGTAATGGCTATGAAGAAGGAAGCAAATTTAGCCTTTAAGAGTCTTCTAAAAATATTGTGGATCAAAACTCAAAACCTCCTTTCGGCTGAAGGAGGCACATACATCAAATTAATTTTATAACTGCCCTTTTCTCTTAAGCAGAACAGCCACCTAGGACTTAAGACATTAAAACTTCATATCTGGGCCTACACTTTTTCCCTTTTCAGAGGCAGGAAGCCATTACGAAGCCTGTTTTCCATAGATCTGCTTTCACAGGCTAACTGCAACACTGTAAGAGTAGAAAAGGGGGAGTCTCTATAAAACAGCAAACAAAAAATTATTTCAGATGGTTATTATTTAACTTTTATTTCCATCAACGATACATGGCATAAATCTGTCATATGTTCTTTGATGCAGGAGACCTGCAAAATCACCTGGTTAACCAAATTACGTGTTATTTCCAGCTTCCAGCTACTCAATAACTGGCTACAGGGATTAAGGACAAAATTTGGAAGAACTTTGCAATAAAATTAAATTCAAATTTCAAAACATTCCCTCTCTGACAACTAGGATCACAAGGGAAAGATAAGAAAGCAGGACAAGGAACTGCATAACATATTTCTTAATTAAAATCCATTCGTAAAATCAGTTGTAAGGATTTAGACCAACATGAGCAATAGGAGGACAACATGAGGCAAAACCAGGCATCTCTGATAGAAACATTGTTCGAATGTGAAAGAAATTAGAGCCTGTGGGCATGATTCTGTTCTCAGTCTCATAAGGAGTAGAATGCACATATATCTTAATTAACTGCACAACATGGTAAAGACAATCATAATCAGAAGCTATAAATCCTTATTTATCAGACACCAATATTTTCTCAGGACTAATCTTAAAAATTTTTTCTTTGTTAATAAGCATATATATATGAAACCCGTGTGAGAGAATGATTCAGGTTTCTTATTGGTCATGTCAGAAATATTATATGCCTATGACACAGTTCCTAGAGGCTGCTGAGATATCTTAAAGGCGCTGCTATTTAAGAAATTATCTCCTTTGTATCCTTCATTAAAAATCCCAACCAACCAACCAAAGAACTCCCCCCCATAGCTCTAGCTTTCCAGTTACTGCTTGGAAAGCTAGAAACTGGCTGTCAAAGTCTTTGGATTAGCTCTGGTCTGGTTGCACAGACTAAAGGGTGGGGTTGGCCTGTGCTCTTCTGGAACACATTTTCTCATGAAGTTACACCTCAAATTAATTTGGTTCATGTAATCACAGAATCATAGAATCATAGCCTAGAGTCTGGGCTGGAAGGGACCTTCAAAGGTCACCTGGTCCAACCCCCCTGCCAAGACAACTCCATAGTAAGAACCAATTGTGCAGTAGGCGAGGATGACTATAGGGAACATATTCTTCACCTAAGCTAAAACATCAATGCAGCCGTATTGATTAAAATCTTTCAAATACTGTGTTCCCTGAATGCAAAAGCCAAATATTATTATGAGATTCCTGATAAACTTTAACCTTTACAAAACCAATATTTATATACATGCCTGGATTTTTCAGACTGCTCTGCTGTCAAACTACATTTGGATCCTTATTCAGAAATCATTTAAGCTTAACTACACTGTTAGTAACACATGCTAGCAAAAGATGCTTTTTTCACCTTCTGTTTGGCAAATTTTATTTTATGCAGAGAAGCCATTTGTCTACATTTTCCATTAAGTGGTTATTTTTGATAGAAATTAATAAAAGAAGTATTTCATCTGAAATACTTTGATTTGGAAATGTTTCCATGGTGCCCATGGTACAGGAAATGTAGTTTGGGCCCTGCTAGTCTGCCAATTCTATTGGTGTCTCAGTTTCCCTGGTTAGATCATATTTCTCGTGATGTGTCTAGTTTTACTACCAAGATCCTCTTGTAAGTCTGCATCCCAGAAAGTGCTCAGTAGAGAAGAAGTGATTTAGGATATTAAAGCTGTAATATTTGGAGGCTGCCCCAGGATTTCCAGATATCCATTTCCAGTTTAAGTATTATGGGTTTGGGGTCTTTTCTGCTCATTTATATCTCCTGGTTATATTTGTTTGTAATTTCCATAGCAAATTGATTTAATTGTTGAAAATCCTTTTCGTTAAAACCCACTTTGTTAACCCAAAACAGTTTCCACAGAAAAAATGGTGTCAGCTCTGTGGCTATATTCTCACATGTAAAATCAGTGGTTTGCTTTATCTGTGGTGCAGTATTTCTCTGACCTACCTTCTAAAAAAGAAGTGAAATTAAACCAAGAGTTCACATCAACCACTTGAGCTATAAGACATTGACATGGTTTCAATATTATATATCATTTTCCTCAGTCTGTTGAAATAGACTAGCAAAATGGGTAGGGGGGTAAGATTTTTCAGGACTGATTTGCTGCTAATGCGGTTGTCAGAGCTAAAGACATGCACATTCCCAGAAGTATTCCTATCTGTTCTGTTTCCTTAAGGAGTATTGTCCTTCTAAAATCACCTTCTGCAAAGTAATCAAGTATCCTCTGTGTGCGGCCGATGGTGGATCCAAGGCTGCATATTTTACGGCATGCCTCCATCATCCTTTGACATAGAACAGGAACTGCAGTTTCGAGCCAGCAATGTAAACCCTGAGACAATGGAATAACTTTTAACTGACCTAAGTCAAGCATAAACAATAGAGCAGTTTGAAAGGTTTGGTCTTCAAAAAATGTCACAGTCTATGGAAGAATGCTTCCTCTGTTTGATCTGTCACTAGACTTCTCAAAACATGACACGCCTTGAACATAATATCCTTTGATGATAAACTAGATTAACTTTCCCAGTACAAATGAAAGGCCACCTGTTGCCAGAATGCCCATATTCCTTGTTGGCTGTCTTGTAGCTGTCATCACTTCAATGCAATCTGCGCCCAACATGCTGGAATATAATGAATATGTCAGGAGTTGGAGGTCAGCCATCAAAGTACATGAAAACTTGGCTTGCATACAGTGTCAGCATGGAGGCCTCGCCTATCATTTTGTGCAAAGGATTTCTGCACCACTTGATTTGTTTGCACAGGGTTTGTTTCTGTTGGATGGAACACACTTACTGAGAGGCTTTTTGACATCCCATTGAAACATTTTCAATTTGGAAAATGGCGCTTCTTGTTTCAGGCTCTGTAGCTGATGGGTGGTGCGAAATGCCACTGTAGCTGATCATGCTTTGTGTTTATTATTTTAGCATGAAAAGAGCCATGAAGAGCACTGAAGTCTTTTGATGACAGAAAAGTGTATAATAGGGAGTATATCTATCAAATCTTATCCATTTGTGTACATTTAATAGAACAAAGATCCTTACTTTTTCTTTACTTAGCCTTGCTGGAGATTATGAGTCTCCTTGGTGGCTTTGTAATTTTCTGGATTAAAGAGTTCAAGCTCTTACCCATGGTGAATCTTAGTGGTTTTAAATACAATGGATATGTCTAAGATTTTGTCTGAAGAATTCTTAAACTTGTCATGAGCTTCTGTCCTCATGGTGTGACCTTTTGGGTGCTTTATTCCAATTTTTTTAAAGTGACCTCAACGATATAAGAAAAGGTTGAATATTCTTTTATGCCTTTTCTCCACATAATTCCCCATCATGTTAAGTCATTTACACATTAAGACCTCTCAGAACACGAGCATTCATTTCTTGGTATCAACTGTCTTCCTCCTCCTTTGCATAGCATATACTTTCTCAAGCTTCACTAATTTTCCTGATTTTATAGGTCAAGTTATCTCTCTCTACATACATGAATTAAGGTGTTCTGGGTAAGCTACAATAATAACCCTGGCCCAGTCTAAGGAACCTCCTTGTTTCTGAAAGAGAAATTTCAAAATATTTGGGTTAACAAATGTTAGGGTAATGTATTTTCTCCACTTTATAAAATAAATTTGGGTACCCTACCTATTACAGGCCAGTTTGTCAAGGATATTAATGAACATGTCTCTGATAACACAGAATCATAGAATCATAGAATAGTTAGGGATAGAAAGGACCTTAAGATCATCTAGTTCCAACCCCCCTGCCATGGGCAGGGATGCAAGCATGGAAAGCTGTATTTGTGGCTTAGTTTCTCTTTGTGGCCCCACTAACATCTCTGCATGTCCTCTTTATGTGTCAGGCCCTTCACAATTAGCTCTACCTCCTCAACTACCCTCAGGAAACACAGTGAGGACAGCTGAGAAACTTAGGAAGGGCTTTGGGAAGATGACAAAGTTAGCTGAGCTATTTATTTATTTATCTATGATATATGAGAAAAATGTGTCCAGGCTGAGAAAATGGTATTTGGGGAGACCAGTATCTGATTTCTAGCTTCATAGTCTTGGTATCCTGACTGTTTTGATTTCTTAAATGAACTGCTTCATAGTCACTATTCAGTGTCATTCACTTTGTTTTTTATATCAGAGGTTATGTTTTTGAACCTTTGTTTTTTCCCTTACTGAAAATGAAGGTAGTTTAGCTGTCTCCAAATTATGAGAAAACAGGTGAAGTTGGCCATTTAGATAAGAATATAAAAAATGACTAATGAACTAAATTATAGCAGCACTCTATTGGCTCTTACCCACTCCTCTCTCCAAATCCTGTCAGATTTTGATTTAAGTAAAATTTTCACAGGGAGTGTCTTTTCCCAGGTAACAGGCTAAGATAGAATTCATCTCATGAAACACGAAAGGGTGACAATCTATAACAATATATCTCAGTATAGAGAATGGTTTTTAGGTCACCTGTGTGTTACAAAGTAACTTGTGGCCAAATTGTGTGCTTTTACTGTTATACTGGCAAACAGATGTAAACAGGATTGCAGTCTCAACTGTTTGCAACTCCTCCTTATTCCCATAGGATTTGAGTTGCTAAATTTAGATTTGAGATATGATTTTCCATAAAACCTTTTCAGTATGTGACTTGTGTGTGAACTCATGAGCTTAACTGAGAAATGGAACTACTTTTAGTTTTAGAATACTGTAAACTCACTGAGCTTATCTTCGAGAAAATTTTTTTACTTGGACTTTGACCCTTTTCATTGTATCTTGCAATATGATAAACA
>JANEMJ010062267.1:652-13573 GCA_024361745.1 Cacatua alba
GATGTAGAAGACAGAAGATGAGACTTTAGCCATTTCATGGTCATAGACTGACTCATGGTGAGGTCCCATTTCACCTGAACCTCAGGGTGCTCTAATCCTCAGCCCTTTACCACCTGAAACATCTGCCCCAGGAACTACTCAGGGCTTCAGCTAGCCTTTATGAATTCGCTAATTTCAGATGACCTGCAAATAATAACATTTACTTGCACCCAGACATCTGTCTACAGTTCTAAAGATAAAATCCCCAGGGAAAGGTGGAATCACCAAAACTATTCATGATAAGGATTTTAAATTTGAAAGGGATGTCCATTCTGGTGCAGACCAAAGTGGAGTTACTTTTTGTCCTTCTTCAAGCTCCATCACAACCCCTGATGATGGAGTCTCCTTCCTGGGTCAGTATCAGGTATCTAATATTTGCTGCCAAAGGGATTTAGACACTGAAGAGCAGAACATGACAAAGCTCAGCAACTTTTCTCATGTTGACCTGTCTTTCAACAGCATAGCCCTAAGCGGCTGACATTTCACCAGAAATAAGGATGGAAGGTAGCTTGCCTGATTTGCTCTTATAATTTCCTGGTTTGGCTTTTTAATTGCATGCATGTGGGGAAAAAAAAAAAATCAGATCTTGGCAGAGCAAAAATGCCCCTTCAGAACTAAATTCTGTGGATTTTATTTTCTGGAGCAGATGATGGTCTTTGTTTATAAGGAAAATTAGGCCAAATCCAACATTTTCACAGATGGAGGAGCCTGAATTATTTATTAGAGGTTTAGGATTTTTCTCTCTCTTTTTTTTTTTTTCCCTTTCCCCCTATCTGGTAAATAATCAAATCCAAAAAGGGTGATATTTATTTCAAGTCCGGGATCAACTCCACAACAGCATTTCTCTCCATTTTACTCCCTTCCCTGTTTCTCTCTCTCTCTTCTCTTGGAGATATTCCACTTGTATAAATAATTAAACATTCTTTGGGCCAAGAAAGAAGGAGGAGGAAAGAAAAAGAGACTGATTTTTTCTTGTTGCTGTTGAAACATACACAGAAAAAGTTTCATACGATAGAAAACAAACAAAATCGCATAATTTAGCTAGTTTCAGCTGTTTCAACTGAGGGCGCAAGCAACACTGAAGTAGAGACTGATGAGGTGTTCCCACAGAAAATTTCCTCTTGACTCCTAATCATTAAAAGGTTGGTTTAAGTAATCCATTTAGAAGCTTTGCATTACTTTTTCTTAAAATGTTTCCTCCCTTTATTTACTAGTTTCTCTGTGCATTTTTCTCTTCTTTTTCTGTGCTTAAAGCCTATAAAAATTATTCTCATCAACTGTATTCATATGACAATGAGTTCCACTGGATCAGAGTCTAGAGAGACACAAATATCCTTGGAACTAGAATAGGGAACAAGTTTATAATAAGTCTCAAATGAATTATAACAATTTTTTTTTTTTTTAACCTATATCTTGTCCAAAAACCACAGAAGTTGCAGACTACATCTGGAAGTTTGAGAGGCAGCAATAGAATGAACAGAGGAGAAAAAAGAAAACAAAAAACAAACCAACCAGGAGCTCTTATGAATCGAGACTAATGTGAATTAACAAGTACTTTGCACTGAAACCTTACACTAACATGGAGATCTAAGTTAGAGTCTATTCAGATTACTCATGAAGAATGCTGACCGAAATCCTACAGGAAAATGCAATCATTATCAGTTTGATCTATCCATATCATACCAGCCTGGAGGTTCCCAAACCTTCTTCTTGAATCCATGCTTATGTATTTAACCGTGCTCTACCAAAAAAGAAATCAACCAGCTAACCAACCAACCAACCACTACCACTAGCACATAACGGATGCTCTCACATATGGTCAAGCCTAGACCCCATTAGTAAAGATCAGTTTCAAAAGACGCAGAACCACATAGAGCTAGCTATTAAAAAAAAAATTATTCATGCAAAATATCTTATTTAACTTTAGAACTCACTCCGTGATTAAAATGGGTTATATATCCAGAAGACAATGGTTTGGGAAAACTGTCATATTTCACTTGGTGATGCTTCTTTGGTACTTGTAAAGAGATAAAGAAATGCAGGACCTTCAGCAGTTTGAAGGAAGGATAGTCCCTTATCTGTAAGAGGGGTAACATGATAGTCCTCGTGCATACACATAAGTCCAGGCTTTGACAGCACCTCCTGTGAAACACCCAGTAACTTATTTTTAGCACAAAGCACCAGTAGTAAAGGAACAGTTGTGAGTTGAAGTTTAACAAAGACTTGGCACAACCACCATAAAAAACCCCATCTGATCAGTCTGCTCAAAGTCCTGCAGTTTCACTCCTATCAAAGCACCTGAAACTAAATTGGTTTTCTCTTTGGCAGGCATTAAACCTGGGTTATGCTCCTTTGATCAGTTGATCTAATGGAGAGGTCAATTTTCATGAAATGCAGTGGATTGGATGGCTAAGGAGATGGGTCATTTTTCATTCAAGTATTTGTCTTTGGCTTTAAAAGAAATAGTTTTGCAAGAAAAGTGAGATAAATACAGAAAAGTTTAATGAATATTCTAACCTCTTTCCCTATAAACTTCAACTCCATCACACTATTATGCTTTGTTTAATCTCAAGGAAATAACCTCAGAAGAAGCCACAGTGATGTCTGGACTAATCACAATCGCAATACAACAAATGATATGCTCGCCTATAATTCATCAGCCACCCCACTTCCACTCTGGAAACTTTTTCCCATGCTCATCTCTTTGCCAAGATCTGTTCACTTCTCTGCAGAACATGGAAGGGATGGCTCACTTGGGGATAAGGGAAGCAGGCATCCCTGCAGCAGCAGCCTTTGCTTCCCAACTCAGAAAATTTTGAATCAAAGGAAGAGGTACAGAAAGAGACCTGAAAAGGGTAAAAGTATCTTAAAGCCAAAACATCTGTTAACTGAGAATTGAATGCACTGCGAGTGTAAGCCAGCCTTACAAAATGCCGAACAATCACAATTATTACTACAGCAAAGGGGAGAGGACTGCTTTACAGGGAGAAGTGGCAGGAGATCTTTTCCATCTAGATAACTGTGAGTTCTGTCCCCCAGGGATTAGGTACAGGCTTTGCACAGTCACTGACCAAGGAATTTTGGCTATTCAAATTAATTTGAGGACATACTAATCAAATAATTATTCCATGTGAATTACATGAGGGTTTTTTTCAAAGATACCAGTTCAAACTAGGATATTTTATTTAACAAGAAAGCTAAATGGATATTCTGAGATCCAAACAAGTAACAATTTGAACTTACATTCACTTATCTTAAATGAATTTAAACAAAAAAAAAAAAAAAAAAGCATAGGTCTTTGAAGTACCCAAATACTTTAAAATAACATATTATAATTAAACACACGTTTTCCCAAGGTTACTGTCAGAAATAACTGAGTAGCACTCTTCTGCAAGCATTTCTGGTCTAGCTGACTATTTCTAAAAAACTAGAACTTTATGAGATTTATTCTTTGAATGAAATGTCAGTGACAAACTAGGATAAAACTCAGTATGCAGCTAAAAGGCTCTTTTTGATACCATTTAACTGTCACCACTCAGTAATTGCAATTACAATTTACTGTAGCTTTACAGTCACCAATCTGAGATTAAATACTTGGGAAAAGTACTGAATAGACACCCCGAAGTAAATGATCTCTGCCCCACTTTGCTAATAATTTAGGCATTGAAATGCTTCGATAAAACAGACTGATTTGGTGGGCTGGGAAGACTGGTATGAACTATGTGGAAGAGACCTAATGCTGTATGTTATAAATTGTATTTGAGAAGCTTTGAAAGCCTGACAAACTTTTTCTCCATAAACATAACTTAACTGGGAACCATAATTTTCAAGATAAAGACATTATTTTGGAAGAAACACAGGAACAAAGGAGCATTCTGGACACACCAATTTCTTGTAGCCAATTTAACCTCCTCCTTCAAATGCTCACATGGATCAGCACACAAATTGCAAAGGAAGAAACAAATGAAACCCTATCAAAACACTACCCACTCTGCTGGGGAGATGATGATAAAGAAAATTAGGTGACATAATAGTGTCTGTCTGGTTAGGACACTATTGGTAAGTGATTAGATGCAGCAATGAGGAGATAAGAAGACTAGAACTGACAAGAACATTGTGGTGGGTAAAAGTATGCTTAGGAGGAATTTATGAGATGAATAAGATATTAGCTTGGAAATGGTGATACCAAAACAATCCTATTTGTAAAGCTCAGATTCCAATCTGTCTTAGAACCCTTGGTGTTCCAGGGACATTCCTGCTCCTGCCTGCAGCTCAGCCAGTGTACAGAAAAATTAGCCATCACTACTGGTCCTGTGCAGATCTGCTTCACAACAAGTGTGAAATCAGCATTTGGATTTGAAAGCCCTGTTCCAAAGCACCCAAAATTTGTATCTGCAATTTTAGTTGACTGAGAGACCCTTAAAAGGAGGGAGCTAAGCATAGCCTGTAGGTACACAATGCCTGAGAGCCAGTGTTAGCAAGGACATACTTAGCTTGCCTGAAGAAACAAACAAGCACAGAATTGATAACAGTTTCATGAATGAGTGTAACGTGTTGTTTTAAAAAGATGCTGCCAGAAGAAAGATACAAACAAACCAACACATGTTATTGAAGGGCAGTTGCTATTATCTGGGCTATTAGCAAATGGAAAAAAACTATTAAAGCAGAAACAGCGTTAGAAACCTCATTCACTTTTCAGCATTAACACTATTTACTGCATCACTCTTAAGTTGGAACAGAGAAAAAGGACTAATCAATTTTCTGTCCTAGTGCTAGTATGATTTCTTAGCAATGCCTGAAACAGTGTGGTTTTGGATTGTATACTCAGAGCTTACAAACATGACAGACATGATCTCAACAGAGAAAAAGGGTTGTAATGGATGTGGGCAGTTTAGGAGAATATTGGCAACAACATCAGGCTCAGTTGATTCCATAATTTCTGGGGATAATTTAAACTTTCCTATAATTTATAGTTATTTTTTATTTTTCAATTCCATTTAGAGTGTCCAAAAATGATCAGGACTCTGGTGTGTCCAAAATGGATCCCAAAAGAAAACATACTCTCTCCCATTCATGTTGTCTAGCTATATGCTAGACATATAGCTAGATAGACATATAGCATAGACAAGATAACTAATGAATTTGTGAAGGCAAATACCACCCCTCTCCCTAACTCCTCACTTTCATAAAGTTCTCCTGTCCCACTCAGGGCTCCTGAAGCAAATCTGTAGCACAGACAACACCCAGCATATGAACCCTATTACTTTAGCTAAAATCTCATTGCTTATGCTCTCAGTTAACTTTTAACATCTGTGGACCTTTTGAATGTAGCAGATTAGGTAAGGGAAAGAGGAAAAAGTAACATGGCATTTGGGGCACAAAGAGGACAAAACCATAAATTCAAATAAGATTTGGGAATTTTACTGACTTTCTATTTTTAAAGTTTGGAAGTGCTTCTGCAGAACTTAAGTTTGTGTAAAATCATGGGCGTTTGAAGCACAGGATAAGCACTTTAAATGCAAGCCAGAGGAAAGCAATATACCCTTAGTACTATTTCCATTTAAACTGCTTAGCCACACACTTGCAGACATGAAACAATTCTGCTGAGGTCGTCTTGCACTCAGGAAATTCTTCCTGGGTCACTGACCATCATTTAAAGGGCACATCTCAGCCCAGTGTCCAGTGTGAATTTTTCAAATTAGCCTTCAGCTGCTGCCTCTGCAGTACACATGATTGTGCTCAAAAACCCTGAGCTTTTCCGAAAGCCTTTGTACCCGTTTAACAGTCAAAACCAGTTCAAGAATATATACTTACTATATTTCACATGCTGTGCAACCACATACACAGACCCTATAAAAGTAAGGCTCCAGCTCCCTTGAAGGCTCTTTATTAGGTTTGCATGCCTTTCCAAGAGAGTTGCTGTGATTCAGCCCAAGTGACGGGGGCCTGATGCAGGAGTCACTGTAATCCCATGGCCTCTATTACATCCAAAAGGTCAGGAGAAATGATGCCTTCTGTCCTCAAAAGCCTCTGAGTCCTTAATATTGAGGTAGGCATGGGAGAGCCTTTTGCAATGGTTGGTTCAGATAAACATCCTAACAGCATGATAGTGTTGGCTTAACCCCAAAGCTATGTCAGCTGTTTCTGCTGTCCAGAGACCTTTGTGTACCAGCGATGTGAAAGTCCTGCCAACATCAGAGGCATTTACTACAGAGTCCGCCTCGTCATCCCTCCTTGAAACTCACCTTTGCAGTGACACTTCCAAACCACTCAACACCCATGAGGCAGCCAGTGTGCTACCACTGCAACTTCCCAACCAAATCGTAATCCATTCTATATTACCCTGCTCTCCCTCCATCTGTTTGCTGTGGCCTCTCTCAGGCGTTCACATCTCTGAGCAGTTCAGGTCAAGGACCATCTTTCCATTTTGCATGCGGTAAGCACTAAGTACTTCAGGTCTTTTACCTTTAAACAGAACCTCCTGCTCTCATGGCAGTGCACGCTATAATTAATCACCACCACCAACAGTCCTGAGGACTGGCCCAATTACGGAGTAGGACTGGAGTAGCCCATGTCAGCTTTGAACACCTTCAGATTATCCACTCCTTACTGGTTGCTCCTAGCACAGCAGAGATGCTGCAGTGACACCAAGGCAGTTTCAGAGGCATCCCCCAACCAGAATCGTGACACATGACTAGCAGATACAGACAGAATACCATCCCTCCTCCTGCGCCATGCCTTTGTACTTGGTCCCTTTGGACACCGCTTCCATCAGGTCAGCACAGTCAGGACTGGAATCCTTGTTCTGTGCCAGGAGAGAGTGGAAAAATCCATTAAGTTACTAACATGGATTTAAAAATAACTTTACATGTACTTCCCCCCACTAAAAACAACTTCAGCAATAAAACCCACTACTTTCTTATTTCACTGTCAGATGTGTGATAACCTGCAGCACCAGCTTGTGTCCTCATTTTTCTTCTTCCTTTAATTAAAACAAAACAACCCTCTTTGACCATCAACGATTTAAAAAGAAAAAAAAAAAAAGTTGGGAAATTACATTGGAGAGGTTATTTTATCCTGTTCCAGTGCACTTAAAGCTCCATTTTCTCTAGAGAAATAAATTAAATTAGATATAATTCTTATGTTTGCTTTAGAAAGATCAAGTGATGGCTTAAATCAGATGTTAAGAGGGCATCATCTTTCCCCAAAGTCCTTTAACTGGTATCCTCTTCCCTGCGTTACATCAGCCCAGCTCTTTGCCCACTGCAGAACAGATAATACCATTCTGACTGTTTCACTTGCCTACTTTGATCAGGATCCATCTCCTAAGTATTTGTACTGCATCTACTTCAGCAGATCTACCTGCATGTAAAACTTGGTGTTTCCAGATTTTTGCTGGCATCCCATGGAGGCATTACCACTGTTAAACCTAAGGCATATTCATGTTTTTTATAGCATTGTAAGATATTGAAGCAAGGGGTTGCCATGGGATCTAATTTGACTTTATGGGAAACGCTGTCCACTTTCTGCTGTATGGACTACAAGAACTTTGCCTTATATTATGCACACAGATGCCCAGATTTAGGAAAAGGTGGTAAGTAAATGAGTAAACCCTTCCCTCTTCAGGACAGTATTTAAGTACGTCCTTGATTTCCTAAATTGTGCTGCTATTTATAAGTGGGACTATGCTATCCCTGTAATTTTGGTTTCCTTTTTTCTCCTAAGCTCTTTGTTTTATTGTCACTGCACGTACAGAGAAAGGCTTGCAACCTTAAAAGTATAGAGTCTCTCTCCTCTATTTCCACATTTCAATCTCATGATTTTTCAACAACCCTCATGATTTTGATTTCCCTGATACTATTCTTGCTTTCCAAGCCTGGGGTTCAAACATGCTGCCTGACAAACAAAGTTAGAGCCCAGGTTCCATGGTGGACCTGCCAGCGATTCATTCAGTAGCACACTTAAATCAGCCACAAAACAGGGCTCCCAGACTGCAAGGGGGCACATTGGACTTCTCAAGTTCTTCTCCTGAGCGGGCATAAAATTGAGTCGTGTCCACTTGAGGGTAGAAATACTGCAGGGTCTTTTTCACAAGCATGCCCCAGTGACTGGGAACAAATTCTTTCCTTTCAGTCTATCCCCCTGGATTCTATGCATGGGGATATGACCATAAATATTCTAGGGACCTGGGAATTGGGGGCTGACGTAACGAGAAGGAAGCCAAAGAAAATACATTTTAACTAGCAAGGATGGTTGCTTCTCCTTTTTCTGTCACCTTGTGGGCTTTTGCAATAGAAGAGATATTTTATTTGTATTTAATAAAGCCCAGCGGTAGAGCTGCTTATGAATCAAGCCGCATCACACATGGAGCTAGAAAAAATATATATTGGGATTTTCTAGCTCGCTAGAGTTATTAATCTGGCTCAAAGCCTGCAGTAGGATTTAATATATTAAGTGAAATTGCAGGCCTTTGCCCCTGTCTTTTCGCTAACACAACAACATACATACGCCATATTAGATTCCATTTTTTGTACATTTCAAATAAGGAGTGGATTAAATAATGAATGAGATTCCCATTAGCTTGAAATTTTGCTTATTTCAGGCAACCTCCTCCTCTCCCCATCCCTTTTTTTTTTTTTTAATCAAAATGACACCACGGTGGAATATTTTTGCATTGATTTGGAGGGATTGTTTTAAGTGCTCATTAAATTTGCATTTACACATCTGACAATACTTTTTTTTTTTCTGTCCCAGACACTGAACAGTGCATTAAAAAAAAAAAAAAAAGATTAAGAGAATCCCACCCTGCTTTCATCTTGATTCGTGTGAAATATTTCTCTTGCAGAGTGTCTAAAGATCGGAAGATCTTTGGGATTCCCCATTACTTGACAAAGTCAAGTGAAAGACTCCAGTGTGGCTTTGGCGGGCGTCAGATGAGGGTCACTGTAATTGATACGAGATGGAGAAGACACCAGTGCTTTCCATCCTACATATTCCTATCAGACTTACATGGGATTGTCCCTTGCAAAGCGCATTCTGGTATTGTCACCAGGATAGTGACATGCTCGCTTCAGGCCCTCAGGTCCTCAACTACTGGATTTCCACCACCCTACTAAGAAGATGTGTTCCCCTGGCTGGTGTTAGGAAATTCCTGTTAAGCTCAGTGAGCACTAATATAGAGCTGTGTGGTGAGTTGATCCCAGTCTGGAAAGCAGTGATGCTGGCTTCAGTTTATTTACCAACTAAATGGCAAGTTTTCCTATGTTATTCTGCATACCCCTGCCACAAGAGGAAAGCCACATCTTGTGCTTGAGCTGCCTAGGAAAAAGTTCTACCAATCAGTTTGTCTTTAGAAATGTCAGCAACAGATGACTAACAACTGTTTTGCACTACTCTCAACCAGACAACACAGTTAATGCCTAGACAAGCTACTGCTAGAGTACCAAAGCTGCTTACACTTAGACAAGGATTTTAACTCATCTCTACTTCACATATTGGATGGATAACTTTTCCTTCTCTGCACTAAGCCTTTTCTCAAATAGCAAACCAGGCTAGAAAGCAATACTTCTCTATTGCCTAGAAACATTAGATGCCAGAATCAACTTGCCACCATTTACCCCATCTAGCTATCAAAATATTATATAAATATTTATCATTGTTATCATAGCCTTAACAAAATTCTCCTGATGTTCGGATGAAAACTTCCTTTGCTTAATTTCCTACTACAACTTCTAGTAAATCTGCCTTTGTACCATCATAACCAGTTCATTTTCTGCCTTGGATTTTACATCTTGCAAAAATATGGAGATAAATAACATATTCCCTTCCTCCCCCTCCCCTCAGTTACCCCTAGATGTATTTGGTTCTTTTAATCTCTCCTCATAAGTCAACTCTTCGCTGGCCCTTTATCATTTTTGTGGCTCTTGTCTGAGCTCCCTCCAATTTGCCTGCATCTTACGGGTGAAAAGATGCCAAAATGAAAACATGGGATGAGCTGCTTTCTACTATAAGTACTGCAAGCTCTCTACTGACAAGGATCCCTCCATAGCCCATATGGCAGGTATCCTGGAGAATGGTTCCTCCATCATAATATTCAGCTGACAGGAAATGGTGCTCTGATACTTCATGTGAAAATGAAGTGACTGGAAAAAAATAAGTGTTTTCTATGTTAAGTTTCAAAGTATTAAAACGTTAACATACCAGAGAACATATTTTCATCAATATCTGACTTAAGCGAAAAAAGGTGACCTAGTGTTAGGAATAGGAATTAATGAACGTGCTGCCTTAGGAGACAACAGGGCCTATGCTCTGTTCCTACCTTCTCCCCTTAAATTCCCTTTTAGTCTAGGACCACGCAACTCAGTGACAAAAAAAAAAAGGTCCTGAATGGCTGTATTTCTCTGCATTTTAGGGAGCTGGAGGCTTGGTTCACTAGAGCAGATAAAGCACTGAGATCCCCAGGCAGGCGTGCAAATCCTTTCTTAGCTATTGGGATATACTGGCTTCTCTCCGGCTGCTTAAAGAACAAATGCAGTCAGCACAGTAATGACCTACCACCCAACACAAATGTATATTTTTACTATTGCAGTGTCCTCAAAATATTCCTTTTGGATCAGAAAATCTCTGTGCTGGGTGCTGTACAGGCATGGCACAGAGCAAACCGCCAGCTGCCACTCCACACACATTCAAACTCTGTTTCATCTCAGCGCCAATAAATGGCAGAGGTGTAGAAAAGGACAGTTTGTTTCAGCTTGAAAATCAGTGATTTCCACATGGTTTCAGCTGACTATGGTTATTGGAGTTTTATTTACAACAGTATGAGAGCTTTTTAATTGTGCAGGAAATAAAACACCAAAGGACTCCTCCCCTCTATCCCTTTTTTTTAAGAAGAAAGATTTAGTTTACAAATCTATCCTGTAACAGATCCTTTCCACTTTTATTTTTCCACCAAAAGATATACTGGTTATTTACAAACACAATTAAATGTAGAGAGGAGGGACTGTAAATTGCAAGGACTCAAAAGGAAGGTCTCCCAGCCAGGCCAAAATTTAAAAGCTGGATTCAGTGAGTATAAAGTGTGGCAGTTCCCATGCACTTTAGTACACAATCGCTTTGCAGAAATGGAGGGAACAGGGTGAAAAGCATGAAAAGTTCGGGAAAGTCAGGACACCTGGGTTGTTTTCATATCCCATTATCTTTGTGATATTTTTTTTGGTACTCAGCTCTTCTGTACCTAAAAAGCCAGATCTTTCCTCCATGGAATTTTTGGGAGGTACATCACATGTATTGTAGCAGGTAGGGTGAAAAGAAAATGAATGCCCTGTGCTTTTCAGCCTCTCTCTCTTCCTTCTTGGCCCAGATGGGGACTTTGTAAGGGTTTGGATGCGTTCAGAGACATACACCGCAGAGCAAGGAGAGGATTTATTTCTGCAGCAGGGTTAAACTTCCTAAATGGCCAGGTCCCTTTGGGATCTTCATGTTTTTGCCCTCTCCCATGGTGCCCTCATAGACTTACACCCACAGTTCATGTTACTCTTTAGACCAGAAGTTCCCACACATTTCCCCTGATGACCTACTAAGCTGGGGTTTCCAAAACTGTCATTTGGGAACTGCTGCTCCAGCATTTGTGTCATGGTGGATAAAAGCCTCCATAGTACACTGGCCAGCAAAGGAGCCCATTGTGCACTGTGCTTTCTTGAGTCCCAGGGCTCACACTACTGATGGGCACTGCCCAGTCCTCTCAGAGCAGGCTAACTATCAAAAACAAATGTGTCATGGTTTTGAAAGTAAAACCCAGAGCAATTAGGTTAATATCTATTAGCCTGAGCCAAAGAGACTGTGGGTCTGGGCAAAGCATTCCTGAGATGGCAACTGCACTAGCTGAAGCCAGTCCTTCTTAAGAATAACTCAGCAAGAGCAGTTTGGAAATCTAAATCTTCTGATGGATCTACTCATAGACTGCTAGATTCTAATTATCCATTAATTAGATATGTCTGGTCCTGCCTCGCAGCTGAACAGATACTCTTTCAAGATCCCTTCCAGCTAGTGCACTGTACTAGTATTTTTTCTCAGTAATGACTATCTGCGATTTAAAGATGATATACAGAACAAAAAGGGATCGACAGACATAAAATAATTATTTTGATTTGAACGAGAGCTGGGAAAAAGGTCAGTGGGAGCAACAAGGTGAGGGGAAGCTCTTTCCTCTTCCAGATTTTGAGCAAACAGCTTCCCTGCGTTTCTTCCTTTTCTTGCAGAAAAGAGACCCCTTTGCAAAACTCAAAGGCAGCAGAACTCTTTTTGTAAGGAAACAGGAAACGAGTGATAAATATGGCTCAAAAGCAAAGGAGCTGAGCTGGCAACTACTTACAGATTGTTCAAAAACTGCTATTCACCCAAAAGAAAGAGATGGGAGGAGGGTGGGAGTGGGTGAAGGGGGAACCCACTGAAATGAAGACAAATAGATAAAAGTAACTGTCATCTGCTTTCATTCTGCGCTCATGATAAGCTCCTGTTTCAAACTCCAGTGCCCCACACTACCGGCTTGTTTTTCACTTTAACCCCAGAAAAAGTACTGCTGTCAAAACCCCCACTGCCGCAGCACCACAGCCTTGCTGGAACATCCCGCCCACTGTGGACAAGCTTTGTTTGCTCTAAGACTAAGAGAAGGAAAGACATGGCTCCTCTGACACTCTCTGGGAGAGCTCTGGACAGCCCCCTCTGTGCCTGGGCTCCTCATTGTCTCTCTATAAGCGTTCCTTGCCCTGGGGAAAGCAAGGAAGAAGCAAGGAGTTGGAAAAGGCTTACTCTTTCCGGTTCTCTCCTCTTTCCCCACCACCTTCATGGGCATCTTGTAGCAGAAAAGATATCCTACTGATTGAT
>JANEMJ010062272.1:11502-49915 GCA_024361745.1 Cacatua alba
AGCAGTGTGCCTTTTCTGGGAAGCATCAGTCACTTGTCCAAGCTCTGAGCAGCCCACTTTCCCTGTGAGACAGACTGTTGGTCTGATCCAGGAGGACAAGTGTTAAATTCCTATATTTATAGCTGAAGCAGTAATAAAAATGCTTACGTTTCTGTGGGTTTGCATTGTGCAGTGGTTATATGTCTTGGAAAATCACATGGTGCTGCTGACCTTCTCATAAAGACAAGAACGAAGAAAAATTATCCTTCCTCCCCAGAGGCTGGATTTATTTGTCATTCTCGCATCCGAGGGAATGCGCTGGTGCAGTACAATGTGTTCTGCAGTGCTTTACACAGATTGACCCAGGCTAATTTTGGTACAGAAGCACTGCAGAGCTTTTTGGAGCTGGTGGTTTTAAGGAACCGCAGGCACTGCCAGACCCTTGCTGAAGCACTGGGCCGTGCCTGTGCTGTCCTTGTGCCTGTGCGCAGGAGGCTCGGCTGACGCCAGCACTGTGCTGTGCACGTGAGCTCTCTGCAGAGGCATAGCCTGTAGCTGCTCCCTGGAGCCACACAAGCTGGTGCTTCAGTAATCACTTTACATAATCTAGGATCTGACATGCATTTAATTTTCTGGGAATTTACTGGGTCTTTGGAGCTGTATCGAAACACTGATTTGTTTCCTGAAGTGATGCTTTCAGAGGAGGGCTTTGTTTTGCTCTAGGACCCTGAAGAGGGTGCTTGTGTGTGTGCTCAGGTCTCTGTTTTGGAAAGTTGCTAGATGTGAAGTATCTGCTAGGATAGTGCTGGCCTTCTCTGGGGAGCTAGTGAGAGCTTGGTCCTTGGCAGAGCCCTGCAGATGGTGCTGTGTTCCAGCTTAGCTGTATCCGCGCTGGAGAACAGTCCTGCCACCACTTCCCGCTGTATGGGGAGCACGGCAAGGTGCAGCCCCCAGTGAAAGCGCTCAGGTCAACAGAGGGCTTCAGTGTAGACACAGCTACAAAGCGGGGGTTTAACCTCTAGGCCTGTGCCAGTAAAACAGCTTCAGTGCGGGGACCTCACAGCTTGTGACACGGGACTGGGGTTGTACCTCATGCTGTTAATGGGAGGCCTGAAGTCTGACTGCATTAATCTATGGTTTTGGACAATCCCTGGTATGATGGAGGACAGAGATGGATACTATTATTGCCTCTCTGAAATGACAGTGGAAGTGTGGAGCTGAGGACTTATATATAGGAGACAGACTCTGAGCATCTCTGCTTACCGTCTGTACTTCAGAGAGGTAGTGGAGCTCCTTCTCCAATGTGGATGGCTTTCTGATGGACTAAGGGCAATGGGCAAGCAACAGCAGACAGGTCACAGGACTCTGAGGAGTCTTGTTGATCAGGAGCAGAGCACTGCTCTGTGTGTCACAGAGATGCCACTGCCCGAGTTTCTATCAACACCAACTGCACAGTTAGGTAGGAGTATATGGGAGGCAGAACTCTGCTTCTAGTGGGGTGTCTTCAGCAATTCTTACATGGGAGATTTTGATTTCCACTTTATGCTAGCTGCTGCCTATAATTTTAGTTCCCCACCTGCTGCTGCTTCCTTTCTTGATGGTTAGCTCATCTCCTGTGTTTTGTATATACTCTATAGCATGTGCACAGTGGGGCATGCCCATCAGTGTGACAGCACAGTGCCTGTGCAGTGGAGTCTTTACCTGGCAGCCTGAGCTGCTGCAAGAGCTGCAGTACCCAGCAATGCTGGTAGAAGAGTGGCTTCTGCCATCAAAATCCTCACTGTGTATTTGAAATACTCATCCAAGACTGTCAAGAATGTGAACACAATTCCTTGGGTTGTTGGAAAAGGCTTGAATTATTGTAAAATTCCTGGCCTGTCATTTGGTTTATGGTTAAATACTTCAGTTTGTGTGGTGGTTGGATGTCCCATCTGTAAATCCAGAGCAAGGTGCTACAGCTCTGTTGACCTCAGTGGAGTCATCCCACTCACGCCAGTTGGGCTGCTGTTGGCTCACCTGGTGATATGTGGTATTCGTGTTCTGTGAAACAAGCATCCAGTCATTGATTTAAACCTTTCCAGGGACTGGAGGCTGTTAAGCTGGTAAATCTTTTATCCTTTTCCATATTCCTCTGCCACTTACCTGGAAGTTACCTTCTTGCTATAGCTTTTGACTTGGAGCTTGCCACCTCTCTGGAGCCCTTCGCTGAGCCATTGCAGGCCATGGTGTGTTTATATTGCTGTAGTGCTTAGAAGCTTTTCTCGCATGTTGCTCCATCTCTAAGCTTTCAGTACTCTATTCCCCTGCCAGTATCTTGCTGTGTAACTGTCCCCCTGCCAATGTTGTTGGCTTGCATTGATAAATTTCTCCATGCTAGATAACTGAGAGTAACCTTGTGACTGAAACATCCTGATGTAAAAGGCAGTTCAGCCTTGCATTCTCCTCCACATGATTTTGCTGCTGCTGGGGTTTGTTGGGATGGGAGTCATGGCACTGGCATGTGCTCTCTTTGCTTGAGAAGAGCAGGATAAGCTCATACTTCACTCAGACAAGGCTTCTTCATTTAATGTGCATGGGCAACAGGCACTCAGGCTGAAAGTAGATTTTGTACTTTAACTTCCAGGTCAGTGAGTTTTTTGTCTTGATCATGTCAGCAGACAGGAGGCCTTTATTCAGCATCACAACACACACATGATGCAGATTCTGAATTGTGCAATAAACTCCACGATAAATTCCATAAGCCCAGCAAATATATCATCTGTTCTGCTTCATGGCTTCATTGTGTGTCCTATTGAGTAGCAATAAAGCCAAGAATATAGAGGTAGTTAGTTATTCATTTATTTTGGCTCTTCCGTTCATCATTGCCTGTGTGGGAAAGAAAAAGGGCATAAATACTTTGAGAGTGAAATTTTTGTCTGTGGAGAGGTGGCCTTTGCAGCTTGTGGGAGCTGGATAATTTAGTGAAATTAGTCAAGTATTAGATTAAGTATTTAATTTAGTAATTAAGTAGTTTTGTTACTAAGTAGGGCCAGGATTGAGGCCAGGGAAGGTCATGAGCAGGAATGGTCATGAGTCATGAGCACAGAAATGAAAAGATGAGTGCACCTGGATGAATGCCCCGTGGCCTGCTGTTGGTGTCCTGATCACAGAACTGCTGGAAACCCCGTCTCTGTGGTGGGTGGTGCTTGCTGGCATCCTCCTCTGCTAATGCAGCTCTGGAAAAGCAGGAAGGGAGGCACCATCTGTGGTGCATGGCGTGCCTTTTCCTGAGCACCCCTTGAGCCCTTGCTCTAAGGGCACTTGCCCTTAGAGCCTCGAGCATCCATGTATGGATGGATAGTGGTTTATGTTCCACACAGGACCATTCCACTTCTCCCTCTTGAGGTCTGACCTGCTGCACTGCTGCAGGCAGAGGCCAGAAGAGTGAAGGCAACCCCTTTTCTTGCTCTTCTACTTTGGCAGTGCCTTAGTCCTCCACTGAAGCTTTGCTCAGCCCCGGCTCACTCTCACACTCAGCTGTGCCTGACCTCCCATAACCTCTCTGTGCTGTAGATCCCTGCAGAATTCCCTCCGTCCTGAGCCTCTTGGACTTTGTCCTGGCAAAAAATCCTGCTCAGGCTTCTCAGAATTAATGCACATCAGCCTAACTCAGAATTGCCATTTCCTGGGAAGCTCTGACACTGTAAAGCCTGTTTGGTGTCGTGTGTCTCCCCCGCTCCCTCCGTTTAATCAGACTTAAATAACTTCTCTTTCACATTTCTTACGAGAACATTGTGTCCCAGGTTTGGGCTTTTAGAAATGTTTTGCTCTGGGATTTCTGAATTTCTGTTTTGAGTTGTATCCACTGTAAGCTGTTGCACTGCTTATGCTTACTGCTGCTTTGCTGAGGACAGACTGGTAGTAGGTCACAGTGTGTGACCTATACTATATATATATATATAAGAAAACCCAAGAGTTAGTCACCTCCCTTTTTTTAATCCATTAGAAAAGCTGCTGCTTAGTATGACTGAAACATCTTACTCTCTAGATCAGGAAGTCCCTTGTTTGCAATGTAATGAAAGTCTGACACTGCCATTGCAACACCCAGGAATGCCTTCATCTAGACAAGCAGGTAACATTTCATTCTGTAGTAAGCAGTGATTCATCTTCATGATCTAAAAAGCAATAAAATATTTCACTGCTTCTGTCATGTTCGAGCAAGGCAATAACACTGCATGTGGGGTAAAAACCTCCAAGATAAAATGTGTACAGTTTGGAAGTTTTGAGGTAGAGCTTCTGAACTGCCAGAAACAAAGCTGCTCCAAGCAGCTTTGGCAGGAACTTTTATCAAAATCAAGAGTTTTTCAAAACAAATTTAAAACCCACCCAAACCGTTCTTAAAAGAAGGATTTTTTTTCCCAAGAGGATGTTTTGGTGGTGCTTTTCTACCAGCTGTCTTTCTATCCCAGCAAAGGCACTGTTTGTTATGCTCCATGGTGAATAGAGAAGACCAAGACATTTCTCTCTATGACTTAAGTCTCCACAGTGAAAGACCTAAAAATTCTGCCCTTCTAAAAGCTGCCCTTCTCTGGCTCTCATGCTGCTCTTGTGCTGCTTGTAGCACATCACATCAGGTGTGAAATAATTCTCCTTATCCTGAGGCAGGAGCATGCTGCTCAAACAGCTGCTGTCTTTCCTGCCCCTCACACGGGGAAAGGGCAGCGTGCTCTCACTCTTGGACCCCTTCCATGGAGGCTTCCCTCCATGCAGAGGAAATGACAAATGTCATGCCTGTTTCTCCTTTCCAAGGTGCTGCCCAAACAAACAACACAAATAAGTTCCAAAGAAACTCCAGGATGGCCTGAGCAGGGAAGATAGCTTGCATGGCTGAGAGGCCACAAAATTAATAGGGCCAAAGTTTCCTTTCCTGTCATGCTGTGTGTGACATGATTTGATCAAATCATGAGATTTGATGACTGGTGGGGTGGGCCTTTGCTGCTTTTGTGAAGGAAGGTGTTACTGCAGCTGGCTTTCAGCATTCATCACTGCAGACGCTGGTGGAAAGCCACGGACTGGGAAACAAATTCCACTGTGGCTCACAGCACAGCTGAAGAGTTTATCAGTCTTACATTAAATCCATGCAACTGTTACATCCTGTAGTTAAAGAAAAGAAGCTGATGCCGTTGTTTGTTTGTTTGTTTTGAGGAAACATGTTCAATTTGGGAATAGTATTCACAGTGGAGGAGCAGATCAGGGCTGTGGCATGGAAAAGGGCTGCAGTGGCAATGGGATTTGTAAGTAGGGTATTTTCATGAGGGCTGGGGACAGCCCAGGCATAAGTAGCTGTAGGATGTGAAGTATCCCAGCAGAGATGCATGAGTCAGCAGTGTGCTGCCAAATCCGGCCTGCCCTTAGAAGACATAGCTGCCATGTTCATCCCACCCCACTGATTTAGAGGCTTTCTTCTTTTTAATAGTATCAATGAAAGAAACTTACCTGATTTAACAGGGAGGGCTAAGCTCTCCTGAAGTCAGAAATAAAGATGCTGACAGCTTTCTTGCAAGTGCAAAGGTAAGAAGATGAGTGACAGTTTCTGAGTTAGTGTAGAACAAGCAGATTTCGTGAACTGGTTTATGCTGTGTGACCTTAATGCCACTATTACTGCAAAGTCCTGGGAGCAGTGCACGAGTGAGGGCAGGGTGTGAGGGCAGTTTGAGGAGCCGTGCACTGAAACAGCCCTGGACAAGTTCCCATGGGTGTGCTCTGAATTTCATTTTCACAAGACAACGGATGTCCCTGCTTGCCCCAGTTCACAGAATTAGATTCAGGGTTGGAAAATGGAAGAATTCTTTATTCCCTAGGGTAAGATCTGGGTTTAGATATGTCCAAATTGATTCTTCATGCAAGTATGAAAATGCCTTTGCTTTTTCTTTCATGGTGTTTTGTATGCCCTTTTTGCCCTGTCTGGGTTTATGCTGAAAGTAGGTCTTTGAAAGGCTAAGCAGAAGGCTGTCATATGGGAGACATCACCAGCTACCTCTACAACACTAGAAGCTACAGAGAAGCCCCAGTGTAATGAGGACAGCAGGAATTTTGCCCAGGAGCAGGGAACTGGTGTTTCATTATCAGGGAAGCCTGAGGAGAACTGGCCCATGTTGGCAAAAAGATGTTACCATTGTTCATGGCAGCAGGCAGAATTTGGTGGATATATCTGGCCATTCTGAGGGGGTGGTTTGGATGCATTTTAGAGCTTGCAGAATCTAGTTAAGGGCTGTGTACTTCTAAGTAAGATGGAGATTTGAGGGTCTAAGGGAGGCCCTGTCCATCTGTCAGCACTGTCTGAGCCATATAAAGCCAGGGTTGAGAGCCAGTGAGTCAGTGGTGTTCAGAGCTGCCTAGAGCAAAGGAGGGGGACCCAGGAGGCCCAGGATCAGGAGAGTCTTCTATGGGAGTTGTGTTAAAGTCGAGGAGCAGTACCTGCAGTGTGCATGGGGAAGCCCTAGGGAAGCACAGAGAGCACAGGGATGAGTGCTGGCACTAGCTTCACACCATGTATGGCCTAAACTAGGGTGGGAATGATGTGCATGAGGTGCATGAGGTGCTGACAGGCTGGAGCAGAGGAGGGAATGATCCAAGTCAGTGCTGAGGAGGCTGCTGGAGGCAGCAGAGGAACTTTGACAGCAATAGGAACGTATGGTGGAGAAGTGTCAGGGCTCACATGGTTGCAGGATAGCTTCGAGGGGACGGTCCTGCTACAAACGGGGAAGTTTAAAACCAAGATGCAAATGTGTGCCAAGAACACTGTGTACAGCTCGTGCAGGAGCAGGTGCAGAGCAGGGCTGGGAGGATGAGAAAGGGACACAAAGGTTGGCAGATGAGAGAAAACTGAAAGAGATGAGCTTGTTTTGCCTTGCAAAACAAAGACAGGGAGGAATGTGATGTTTCCCTGTGAACACTTTGTTGCAAAATAAATACTAGAGGGGAAGAGAAGGTCTTTATTATAAAGATCAATGCTGGCACAAGGACAAATTGGTACAAATTTGCTATTAATACACTTATCCTGATAATTAGATTTTCATCCACTAGAGGGGTAAGATTCTGGAGCAGTCTCTCAAAGGGAGAAATGGAAACCAAAGGAGCTTTGTAAGGAAGCCTGAGGAGCCTGTAGTAGTGAAGGGAAAGTAAGTTAAATCTCTGACACACCGTCATTTTATTTTATGCATGTTGATGCTACAGACCGCCTGACCCAGAGTCTAGGCAGGAGGGCAAGTTGCAGCAGAAGGTGGAAGCAGTCAGCAGCTGTAATTAAGAATCAATAGCAAAGTTACAAGTCAGCTGCAAGAGATGGAGCATTTAGGATAGCTGAGGTGTGTACATGTCCAGCTTTGGCTGTATCTAGTGTTCCAGAACAGAGACTTCACCAAACTGACTAAATTTAGGGCCTTTTCGCAGCATCTTTTAGAACCAAATCTTGCACAGTAGGACTCTGTGCTAAATCTTCGCTCTCTACTTCCCAATTGCTGCCTTTTTCTGCTCCATTTTGGCATGGGTCTACATTGCAGCTTGTAGTAGCTTTGTCTCTGTGCTCCTAATTCCTTGTTCATAAAATACTAGGGTATGTTTTAAGCCATATTTTAAAAATGCCTCCAATTTTGCTGGAGACTTCCCAAGAGAGCCTTTTGGCATGCAGTTGTAGAAGGAAGGTTAGCAAAGTTTAGCAGAGCTGCCTTTGTCAGAGGAGGTGCTGGGATCCTTCTGCAAACCAGCTTGTTGGCTGCAAGAAGCTTGGAATTGTGTTGGCAAATTTTTGGATTAAGGGAAAATGAAGTCATTTCTTGAAATTGTTTTCAAAACTTCAGTGTTATCCCAGGTCAGAACTGAGGAACACTCGCCTATAGGACAAGCTGAACTTTTCAGGCTAGAAAATGAGGGGGAAATGCAAATAGATAAGAAAAAGCCATCCAGCTAAAATAAAAACTTAATGGTGATACACAGAAGGATATTCCCAGAAATGGCAATTCTTTGGAACTGGGATGGAGAATGCAAGAAGCAAGCAATAAGTAGAAGATGCGCTTGGACAGAAATGTGAGGAATGCAAAAAGGTTTAGTAGGGCAGGCAGAGTACGTTTCAGTTTTTCAGCTCCTAATCAGATAGGAGCATTCAGGGCCAAGAGTTTACTTGTCATTCATGTTAACATGAGCATTATTGCCCATCTGAAGAAACAAGTCTGCTGCTGCTTTGAATTTTGCCGTGATATCCATGGTGTAGCTTTGCTGAGTTTGGGTTTCTGTGCAGCGTTTTTCTCTTACTAATAGCCTTTACGTATTTGTCCCCCAGCTCAATCCTGACTTGGCAGAAAACTAAGTTTTTTGGGAAGTTGCCATCAATCAATGGAGTCAATGCATTGAGGGATAAAGTTAATATGAAAATTGCATTTCCCAGAGGAGGCTCTTACTGATGATGTGAGAAGTCATAGGTCTGTCAGAAATTGCCAGCTTCTCTTGCTCCAGCTCATTAAAGCCTTCTGTCCTTGCATTTTCCAGTGATCATGGGAACAGCAGCGAATTTTGGTAGGGAGAGAGGAAATCACGAGGAACTGACACCAGTGTGATCAGTTGGCAAGGACAAGGCTAGTCCAGCTTGACACCTTCAGTTCCTATGCAGAGGTTTCAGCTCTTAGCGTACTCCTTTTCAGTTTCTTTGGACCATTTGACCTGCTTGTGAAGTTAACTGTCCGTGCTCATGCTGATTCACTATCTTGGTTTCATATTCTTCTGGTACACAGAAATGGTGTGATTAAAGCCAGGCCTTAGGGATGCATGACCTGCAGCTGCTATTGACTTTGAGGGATGTTTCTCCCCATTTGATCTAATAGGTCAAGAAAGATAGGGTTAAATCCTGGTCTTACCTACTATAAATGGAGACAGCAAGTTGCTCAAAACTGCATTCTAATATATCCTATCTGGAAATTAGTGCAATCTTACTCTATAACTCTTCCCAGCACTGTCTTCCAACATAAAAAAAAGTAAAGATTGATGGTCAGGACAAGGTCCTAGGTGCCTGGCACAATGAGCTGTGCCTTTCCACTTACTTGTGCCAGTGGTGGGGGGTCATTGCAAAGAGGTGATTCATGAACCTGTTCAGCTCTCATTGCGCTAGTTTCCATGTGACAATAAGTAGTGAAGGGTGGAGTACATCAGTCCCAAAGATTGTGTTTGTAAATTCAGATTAAGAAACTGGCTGAGATTGGAACGTGTTGCACAAGATGTATTGAAAAACCCAGCCACAGTTTCACTGTCATCTGAATGCTCCTATTGGTGATTGTCAAGGTTTTTCCATTAAAAGGATGAAATCCCTGCACTTAGTAATGACAGGTCTTTATCCTGGAAGTTACATTCCCCATTTGTGGTCTCACTTAGGACATTAGCGCAGCTCTGATACAAAGGACACCCCATCTCCTGTCCAATCCTCCAGCCATTCCTGTCTCCACAATTAGCTTGGCAGCTGGGGTGATTCTTTGTGCCGGTGCAGCATGTTTGCTCAAGCTGAGGTGGTTTCTTGCTGCCATGAAGGAAAGGATTAAGAACTAAAACAAGCTCTTCCATCATCTCTAAGGCATTAGGAGCCTGGTGCTGCTTCTGCTTTGCAGAATTCCAACGCCAGATGGAGTGGACCTTGCCGCCTCCTCTGGAAGGCAAGCCAGCTGTGAGGGAATTATAAATACCCTTTCCTGTGGTGGATGGGAGCGTGGCAGGATGGAACTGAGCACATGCTTGTGGCTTGGTTCAGATTCAAGCAATGTGAGCCTGTTCTGCAAATATGTCAATTACAACCAATGCCATGTCATCATACTTTGTCTAGAAATATCTGAGGGGGCAAATCCTGGCCCTTTTGGATGTGGAGGGCCTCCAATGCTCATTTCAATCACTGGTTGCAGTCTCCTTGTGAGGATGCAGCAAATCCAAACGAGGAGCAGATGGCATTAGGAGATGGATTAATAAAATGAGGAAGAAGGCTGCTAGCAGTGTGGATTTCCCCCATCTTTCCCTCTTCCCGGGTAGGCTTCTGCACTCTAATGCAGAGCTGAGTGCCTAGCTGAGAAGAATGGTCCAACTGCTGAGGTGGATATAGTGTTTAGTGTCCACTTCTGTATCTAGGATAATGGATAATGACACTTCTAACATCTGAACGCAAGTGAGTCTGCATTCTGTGCTATCTGCTTCCCAAAGGTTAGACTTAAAAGTAGCAGAACAGTCAGGGAAGAGGAGGAAGGGATGTTTGTATGATGCTGAAGTCACTGTTCAAGGCAGTAGTGCTGGACTCTGGAGAGGAAATCCCCTTGAGGAAGTGAACTAACATGATGTAATGCTCTGAGAAAAACCACCAAAATCAGGAACTGCACCAGCCTCAGTGTTACACCTTTTTGTCTGACTCTTCTGCTATTGATCAGGAGGTGCAGTGCTACACAGTTCCTGCAGGTGATGGGGCATTTGCCTTTCATTTCACTGGGTCAGGATAATGGATATCATATAGAGACAGGATATCATCTGTAAAAGTTAAGTTTAGCTGCAGCTGTCACAGTGATATCTATGTGAGGTGCTTCTCTTCTAACCCGTTACTATGCAGGTGTAATGCTTCTTGGTTTAACCATTTTTCTGAAGTGCTTACCTTCACCATGGTTGAGCCATTCATGTTGACACCTGTTGGAAGTAGCTGAAGTGCAACCAGGCAGATTAACCTGGTTACCCAACAGGTTGTTACACACCTGTAGTTTTCTGCCTTGAATCCTAATACTGCTGGGGGAGGGTTAATGGTAAGTGTGACTTATGCCAAGTCACTCACGACCTGCCTGTTTTGACAGCTCTGATAAAATCTCTGCAAAGGGGTTTTGGAGGATCACTTGCTCTGATCACACCGGCTCATGTGGGTGCTTGTCTCCAAACTCCTGTCTCTGCTGGCAGACATCTTATTTGAAGATTGGAAGTTGACAGCTCACATCAAGCTTTTCAGTGACTTTAGCAGAGGGATATTTAAGATGTATTTATGATGTTACATGTTGCATCATAGGTTGAGCATCAAATAGTTTGGGATTTTTTTCATTCTCTTTGAAGGGACAACAAAAACATTGACCAGGTTATTGGAAAATATTTGGGTTCTTGAGCTTGTGTCTGTTGGGTTCTGCTGCTGCTCTGTGCTGAGCTCAGTCCATGTTGGGGATGGATGACATCTGTGAAGTATTTAAGTGATTGGATTGGTAACTGGGGCATCTGTGACAAATGGCCTTTTCACCTGGCTCTGAGGGCTGCTAAATGCTTGCCCTCCATGCAGGTATTAGTCATAGCCAGGCAGGAGCTAAGTGTAAATCAGGGGTATGTCTCTTGCAGAGAGTATGTGGAGCAGCTTAGGCACAGGTTTGGTTTGCAGCAGTGCTTCTTTACACTTCTCTGGTACAGTAAAGGTGTCTCAAAATAGGTATGAATTAATTTCTCATCTGCTTGACTTTTCCTCAGTGACAGGGTGGTAGAGAGGCACTGTGACAGGAGGGTCAACCAAACAGGTTAGTTCTGCTCAGCACGGTGGTGCAATGGGGCTGCAATCATGTGCTGTATTCACAGCAAAATGGTGTTGTATTTACTTTGTGTTGGTTTGTTCCAAATGCTAGCATTGTTCCCATGCAAGCAAGGAAGAAGTGAAGAATTGTGCTTAATATTCATTTTCAGTGTAGCCGTTAATTGTAGAGTTCTCTGAAAAGTGAATGTATTCCCTTTCCTAGTGTTCTTCTCTCTGTTAAACTGAGCATAGATGAAAGCATTGGCTTCCCAAGACAGCTATATCAGCACAAGGTCATTTTGGTTTTGTCTCGTTGTTTTATGTGCGTTAAAAGGAAACAAATCCAGCTTTACTTGTATACCTGAAAGATGAGACTTAAATATAGTTCACTTCTTTCTTCGGAAAGAAGAGCAGGACCAACCCTGATTGCCTTTGAAAACTGAAATGTTTGGGGTTTAATATATATAAAAAATTAAATGTTTTATGTAGCTCTGCACAAGAAATGGAAAAATAACCATAGTCCTTAAAAATGCTGGGAGAGAAAAGTATTCCTCACAGGATTGAAAACATTTGATTAAAAAGGCCATTCTTGAAGGCAAAGTTCTGATTTTTCTTACTTTAATTGTTTCCCTATTATTGCTAATTTGTGGTTTGACCAGCACGTTATGTATTGTACTTAACTGTGAGATGGTTATGGCAGCTTGGATGGCTCAGAGCTCTGTAATAGCTGTACCTCAGCCTGGTTCAGACTTGCAGGAGGCATTTGTGTTTATTTGATAGCTGAGATCAACTCTTTATTCTTTGTGATCTAATAAGATACATAGAAGAGAGTATGTAAAATAATAATATGCTCGGTACAGCTTTTATGTAACAAGAATGGCACAGGGTACACGGTGATCCAGTTTACAGTGGAGCATGAAAATGGGCTGTGCTGAAAGCTTTGGGAAAGGGAAAATGTCTGTAGGAGAAAGTAAAGGCATCCCAGGGTTGTGTGGCAAATTACCAGTTTCCCTTCTGTAGCAGCAGAATGATAATCTGAACAGCCATTTCTTTGCACAGTGTTGCTGGGTTTGAACGGGCATGTTTTGTTTAGGAGCGTGGTCCCGGGTTTCAAATAATATCTCAGACATCTGTGATAAAGTGGGGAGCTCTGGGCTGCTTTGTCCTGTCTTATTTCAGATTAAATGCTGTGGCTCCATAAACGTGGGCAGGCTCGATCTTGTACTCTGTAAGGGAACAGTGCTGGGGCTTTGTATCACTCACAAAGATGTGTATAATCCTCCTACGGCATGGTGGTGGTTGAATATTGGTACTTGAAAGAGGCACTAAGGTGTCAAGTCTGGAGGATGTTTCCCAGGGAAGTACCTCTTTGTGCTACAGGCTGCTATATAGCCAGCGGTGGTCATGTCTGAAGCCCATGAGTGAAACTCTTCCCCAGCAAGTGATCCAACAATGACCTGAGCCCTGTACCAGCACCTGGATTGAACAGGGAAACAAGGAAAGGCCAAGTGTCTGAGCAGTCCTGCACTGCGAGGCTTACAGGACTCGTACAAATGGGGAGAACATCTCCAGTCTTTATTGAGGTTGATGAGCCTCCACAGCAGTAGACAGCAGAGCCATGCTGCTGGCTCAGGAAGCTGTGTCACACAGAAAGGCCTTGGTGGTGGCCACAAACATGCAGCGTTCAGTGACACCACAGCACAAGAGGCACTGGCTGTACCTGTCAGTGAACCGCACAGTTTGTCTGAGTGTGCCAGCAGGACCATGGCTCTGAGTGGGAGGAGCCCATTCTTCACACTGCTTGGGAAGCTGCCAAGTACAGTTTATCCTCTTAGGATTTCATCAGGCACAGCAGGGACAGAGTGAAGGGGAAGGGAAGTTTGGGACATGGTTCCAGAAGCATTGCAACTCCTTCTTCACAGCCCATCAGCAGGTTCTCACCTTTGGGGTGGCAACAGTTCCTGGTTCCCACTGCACTCCTGCAAGGTCAGGAGCAGCTGCCTCACCCAGAACAAGTGTTTCATTCTTTCCACTTTGAGGAAGAAGCAAGAAAAGAGTATGTTGGATTTCAGAAGGGGGCAGTAGCCATTGTCCATATCATACAGCAAATTGTAACCTAAGTTCCCAATACCTCCCAGTTCAGAGGCATTTATGAGGTCTAGAAAATGCAGAAGGAGGTCCTGAACAATGAGTTGAAAATGGGCTCAGCTACCACAGAGAAAGGAGCAGAAAGAGGCTTGAGAAGATTTTTTTCCAAACAGGCCAGGTAATCAAGCTCTTTGCCTCTGGTCCTTGAAGGGACAGCAGAATAAACTTGGTAGAGTCATAGAATACGAGTCTACAAACTTAAGAAATGCTGGATCCTTCAGCAGAGCAGTCTGGGCATTGCAAATGGTAGGGCAGATTTGAGTAGAATGTGTCTTTCTGTCTCCATTAGAGACCCTTAAAGAAGCTCATGTTCTAAGAATTTCAGTTAGATGTCTGCATTTAGCTGGATCAATATAGACATTAAGGGCTTATAGTACTCTTGTGCTGAATTGAAGGGGGATAAAAGGTCCAATGTGTTTAGTGAATCAGTTTTTCCTGGAAGAACATATTCCCAAAGTGTAAAATTACCTTTTTTTTCTTTTTCTTTCTTTAAACCAGTTTCAGTGACATGAATGGAGCTGGAGTGATGCACAAGTCTGGGCAGAATCCTCTCTCAACTCAGAATTTCACCCCAGGTAAGTCACTGCCCTGCTTTAACATCATTACACCATCAGCGTCGTGCTTTGTACCCTGTGGTAACAGTGTAAAACCGGCAGTGCTGGGGAGACAATGACATTCTTTTATGCCTTGTCTGTTCTAAGGGGCCCAGCAGGCTAAAGACACCTTGGGGTGCTCATAAATGAAACGCAGCGCTTGGGGTGAGCTGTTTGTGCAGGTGGAAATTGCTGTGACTGTTCCTAATGTGATGTATAGTTGGTACACAGCTCCTGCCCTACCCTCTGCCCTCTGAGCTGGGGCTTGCTGGAAGGGGACTCCCAGGAGTGCCTTAAAAATAAGGGAATGTCATGCAAGGAAAGAGGGGGGTCTGCCCCAGGCTCTCCCGTCTCCTTATGCTGTGTCCCAGGAGTTGTCTTTGGCTGTTTTCTCTTGCTTTGTTCTGCATCTATGTTTCTTATACTGGGTTTAGTGAACATGCTTCCCTCGGAGTTTTTTCATGTCAGTATCACAATGAAGTAAAGATACGTGGGTAAAACACAGAGGTTCCTTTCAGAGCACTATTTCTGTGCACAGGACAATTCAAGGCAGCAGCAAAGCATCACAAAACCCACAATATACTGGTGCTATATTATAATACCTCTTGAACAGCAGTTGTTGGTTATGTTCGGTTGGCTGAGGAGCCAGGAATTAGCAACAAGTGGTAAAAGCCAATCTGACTGAAGAGTAATTGTTCTAAACAAAGATTTAAAAGCATTTATATGTGATTGGCTGGGAGGTATTGAGTGAATTTAATAAATCTGTTTCCTAGTTTCTCAAAAAGCTCTTAATTTTTAACAAATTCTGTCTGTACATGTATAGGTGAAAAATGAAAGTATATTTATTTGAGGATGGAGTTTGTATATTTAAGTTGCAATACTGTTGGCTGTCTGATGAACAGTGAAGCAAATCATAAGAAGAACTTTCAGAAGTAGCTCACAAGGCTGCAGACCTCCATGGGAACAGAATGGGTCCACGGGTCACAAGCCGAAATGGGCCTTTTGGCTTTAGCCTGACTTCTCAGGATTGATTAGTGAATGCTGCTTAAAGAATCTTCCTCCTCTTGGAAGTCAGCATTTCAACTTAAAACCTATTTCATTTAATACTGAGTGATTTTTTTATATGAAAAAAAGGACTGTAGCTGTCATTGCTGAAAGCTGAAAGTACAGCTAGAGCAGAATAGTCACATACCTTAAAGGCTACATGCTGCGGCTCAATAAGCACCCACAAAGCCCATCTTTTCTCATTAATGGCTTTTTCTTAGACTTCTCCTTCCTGAAAGCATTGGTATGTAGGAGACTGTGCAGCACATCTCAAACTTCATCAGACCCAGTTAGCCAGAAGAGAACAAGACAGGTTCCAGAATAAAGGACAAAAGCAATTTGGTTTAATCAGAGAGGTTTTCCGTTACTGCAAGCATTCTCACATCACCCCCTCCTCTGCACAGGAGGGAACCTAACAAAGCACTGAAACTAATTGCCTTTCTCCTGGATGAAGGATCAGGGTGTGATCTAGAAAAGCTTATGCACAAAGACTGCTTTTTACTCTGGGCAACGGCACAGAGTCCCCTGGTCACTGTCAATATTGTTTCATGCCTGGAGACCTTTGTGGTCTAAAATTTTGAACTCAAAGAGGGCAGATCTAGGTTAAATGTAAAGAAGAAGTTCTTACCTGTGAGGGTGCCGGGGTGCTGCCACAGGGTGTCCGGAGAAGCTGTGGCTGCCCCATCCCTGGTGTGTTCAAGGCCAGGCTGGAAGGGGCTTGAAGCAAGGTGCTGTAGTGGAAGGTGTCCCTGCCAGTAGCAGGGGGTTGGAACTGGATGAGCTTTAAGGTCCCTTACAACCCAAACCATTCTGCTTCTATGATTGCCATGGCCAGGGAGGGGAAAGGGAAGATGCCTTGTGATTTGATGGTGAATCTGACCAGTGGCGAAGACAGCCCTTCATGTCCTATGGAGTGGCAGCACTGCAAGGATATATCACAGGTAGCATGTCAGCCAGCCAATCTGACCTGGGTGGTGCTGCTTGCTAAACCCAGGCTGTCTCACTGATCAGGTGTGTTGGGTTTTTAGGGCTTTGAGACAGACTTGTCTCAGTTAAAACAAGTTAAATGACACCCAGATGATGCAAGTATTCCTCACGGGATTTTTGTTGCGTAAGTGAATGTTTCCAGTAGATAGGAACAGCCCTGAGTACTATTGTTTCTGTTCATATGTTCATACATGACCATATAGCTGTCTTCACAGGCACTGGTGTTGACATAGTTACCCATCTCCAAGTTACTCTGATGCAAAGGATTGAAGATGGGACCATACACTGAAATCACTCTTAAACTGAAATCGCTCTGAAACTGAAGCCACCACAAAATAAGAACTGCTTGTTAAGCAGTGTGTCATGGAGAGAACATGTGGCAATGGTTTCTCAGAACTCGTATTGGCTTAAGTGGCATCAAAGAGGAATTAAGTCTATGGTTGTAACTTGTGCCAGGGGTTCCCAGATTTGTGTTGCTGTAAGGCACAGGCGGTAGCAGTAGCAGCCATAGGTATTAGCAGCAGCCATCATTGTCAGTACTGGAGTCAAGGGCAGATCATGAGACGGTGGCTGCTGGAAATGTGCTGTTCCATGCCTACAGGGAGGTGTGCCTCCCATTTGCACCTTCTCATCGTATGCTTTCCTAATCCTTAAGCCACCGTATTCTTTCCCAGAGGGACCCATCCTCCCTGTCTTGAGTCATGACCCACACTGCTCTTTGGTTTACAAAACCCAGTCTCCATCAGCTATAACTATGTTCATGGAGATATCTTCCCTGTGACCTGGGTAGTTACTCCTTCAGGGATTCCAGTACCACAGCTTAGGAACCACTGGCGTGTGTTCATGAACATATCGAGGTGATCTCTTTTACCTTTTCACTTTGGGAGAATATTTCTTTCCCTGCAGTAGGTGGATCCAGCTGAGAGATGTTCCTCTGTGGGTTTTACACAGAGCCCTTGAGATAAGATTATTTTAAGCCAGGCCATTGCAGAGAGACACTAACCAGTGAGTGCCAGAAATGCATCCCTTGTAAACTGCATTGCATTAGTAATGAATTAAATGATTTGCAGAGGTATCAAAACAGTGCAGGCTGGGGTGAAATGTAACTTGTCAGTGGGACAGACAGTGATGAGTGAAAAAACCTTGAAAATAAATCAAGCCATGTTGCCCTTTCCTGATTTTTCTAGGGCTGGTTTGTTTTTTAACAGCTTTATTAGGTCTATACAGGTGAGCTGACTCCAGCACAGAACTGAAATAAAACCATTGGGCAGGCACTAATGCTTTCAAGCAAAGGGCATAACAGCTTTCTGAATTTGCCTGTATTCCACCTTTCCCAGCTTTAAAGGACAAAAGAACACCTGCAGCTTCAAAGCAGCACAGGGTGAACAGCTCAGGTGTTTTGTGGTGAAGTAAACCTTATTTACTCTTCATGAAGCTTCTCATGTGGTACTGTGCTTGCTAGATCCTTGCTTCCAGAGGTAGAATAGTGCAATATCCTTTATTTGTCCTTTTAAGGTTACCTTTGATAATGTAGGCAACCAATCCAGAGAAAATTGATGTTCTAATGACTTGTAAGGCTATATGACATCCCAAAAGAGCTCGAAGATTTGAACTGAAGCAAGTGGCAGGATGCTGTAGGATGTACTTTGCATGTAAGTGAATGTGTACAGCATCCACAGAACATACCTGGGTAACTATGTCTAGAGAGGACTGGGTGCTCTATCTTCTGTACTTAATACTGTAATTAGTGCAAGGAATTAAAATTGCAAAGACAAGTTTTACCTCTTGGCATCCATGGTTTTGCTAGTTCCGAGTCGGAGTGCAGTGTCACCAAACGTGCGTTTATTTCTCCACTTAGTTCTTCAGTAAAAAAACTACTGAAAGTCAAACATGTCAAGGATGGCAGCAGGTTGACTCAGAGTTAAGAACAGTTCTCTGTATAGTAAAGGATGGAGCTGAGGAGGTTTTAAAAGAAATGGGATTGTGTAGCATGTTAATCTGAGAATTCTTTCGTGCCTTTGTGCTGTTTCTGTAACTCAGTTGTACGTAGCCTTGAACAGATAAAATTTCAATTTCATATGGTACTCTGTTATTGCATGGATGGCCTGTGAGTGTGGAGTAACATTTGGAAACCACTTAAGGAAGCCAGAAGGTCGTCAGGGAGCCCTTGGCTGTTCTCCCTCCTGGTAGGCTGCTCTCCACATCCAAGAGTAACCACCAGTTTGGCTTTCAAGTGCTGTGGCTAAACAGTTGTCCTGGTTTGTAGCAATGCTTTCACTCTACAAACGGGAAGAACTCATTTAGAAATGCCACAGTTTGTTAGCTTGTTCCAATATTTGGTCTATTTGTATATGTCTCAACTTTTGCAACATAACTAATTGCAGACCTGATGTGTCAGAACTCATATGGATAAAGTCCTGAGCAATCTGGTCTAATTGGAGGTTATCCCTGCTTTGAGCTAAATTGGTGGACTAAATGAAACTCAGACATCCGTTCCAAACTCAATTACATTGTGACAGGCATACTGAATTGCTCTGGTGCTGCTTGTAGCACTCACTTTTTAGTGCCTGGCCATGTAGTGAGAAGGCTGAGAGTCTTTGTTTAGTCGCTGACAATTGTCTTTACCTTTAAGCCTGAATCTTCTCCGCGGTAGTTTTCAGTAACTGGGTGTATTCTGTCATCTTTGCTATATTCTTCAGAATCAGACTTTGTGAATTCTTGTGCAAAAAATGACAAGATAGGAGAGAGGGGCCTGGGGAAAGCAGAAGAATCAAGGTCCAAGCACAAGACAAGCCTTTAAAAGGACCTCTCCCTTAATTATACATAATGGACTTTTGTTTATTTGTTTTTTACTTCCCTTTGAAGTCCTGGGAACCGTCAGATGTGGGTAAAGATTTGGTTGGATCATAGCATTGATCTTGTTGGGCAATTTGGGAGGTGATGTTTAAGTTACCCTAGTATCTGTGGTTAGTTCTGAACACACCAAGTGCCTGGACTTCTTTTAAAATGAAACCACTAATTTGCCCACTGAGATTCCAAACCCAGATTTTTTTTCTACCTCCTACCCTTCTCCAAGACCAGAAAATCCAGTTCTTCAAAGAAGAACTTTGAAGAATAATTTCAGGCTCTAACCTAGGAATATCAGCAAGAGGTGTAGGCAAGTATCTGTTTGGGTTGGGGCTGGAAGTGTTCCACTTGGTGGTGGGGGTGGATATGAGTGTTAGTCCCTGCTGCTACATTGACTGAGTGGCTGTTGTGCAGCTGGAATCCATATCCAGAGAAGGTAAGTGCATGATGGTTCCACAAATCAGCAGGTGCAGCCTCTTGGAGTGGAAGGATTTATGTGCTGTGTGGCTTGCAAGAAATCACTGGGTAACGTTTTAACAGACCCAGCACATCTGGATTGGAAGTTGGGAGTATCTGCATGACTGTGACCTCGCTGAAGATAAATCTGAATAAAAAGACTTCCCCAGCTAATAATGTGACACGTAACTACCCAAAGATGAAAGACTTTTTCAGTTAAGCTTGGGGAATGTTTATAGTAAAAAAAAAATAAATTGGAATTAGATATCCTTCAAGAACAGTGCATTATACGAAAAGAACTGTGATTCTGCCCTCAGGAAAGAGGCATCTTCATGAAAGCTGATCCTTGTTCTGTGGTGAAGACAGTGTTAGGAACAGAAAAGTAAAAGCAATGTGGAAGGGAGAGTGGGGTGCAGTTAATATAAATGAGAAATGAAGTGCAGAAAACTGGAAATGAAAAGGAAAATGTAAAATTATCCTTGGCTGCTGTCTTCAAGGACGAGAGAGAATTTAAACATCCTCCTTGAAACAGAAAAGGAATTGTGCAAGGCCTCTTTGAAATGGAAATGGTGCAATTGTTAATGATGATGAAAATAAGTAGAAGCCTTTAGTGAGTAGTTCTGATGTGTGTTTGGATGACAGCAGAATAATACACTAGAATCACAGGAGGATAATGAATTAATTTCTAAATTATTAGGCCTCAAGAAAAAAGTATTATAAAACACTTACTAGTAATAAGCTTTTTCGGAAGTACATGTTCAGATAACTTGCAGACAAGAGCCCCAGCAGCGGTGTTAAGATAGGTGGTTTGCAGATGGCAGTTTTTAGTACTGAGGAAATCTGGGACGCTGGATTTTTGGCTGGGATTTCAATATGCCAAAAGGGATTAGTCAAGAAAAATAACTATATGGGGAGTTTAGAGTGAAGACCTTCTCCCCTGGCTCCTTCCTTCTCTGTGGTTGTAGGGATGAGCTCAGGGGGGAATTATCCTTCTGTGTACCTGCTGGATTTGAGGCCTCTTGGTGACTCTTGCAGGCCAGAATGACACTTCAGCTCCTTTAGGAATAGGTTGTTCAGAGCCATTGAATCAAAATAGAAAATAAATGAAAAGGCTCTGGGTCAAAAAAGGCCACAGTGTGCTGCTGGTTTGAGGGGGAGGTGAGCTGGCTGAGATTCAAAGCCATTATCCCCCCAGTGCAGTATCAATTTTGGATTAAGTGTCAGTGGGGGGTGGTAGCCTGGTGGTTTATTCTTGGATATTCTGTTCACCGGTGAGTTAAGCTCCTGCTTCACTTATGAACTGATTTCCTTTGAAAATGTTCTGAATGATGGTGCAGATGCTGAGGCTATAATTCCTCTTCTGATGGGCTGGGAAGGGAGCATGGGGTCTGTACAGCTTCGAGCCTCCCTGCTAAAGAAAAGGTGTGCTTGCTGTTGAGCTTTTGTGCATGCCATGGCCCTGTCCAGCTGCAGGGCTTGTGTGCTCTATAGAGAGCGTGCCTGGGAGCTGAGGGAATTCTCCCACCTTTGCACCTGCTCCAGAAAAGGATTTATAAGAATGATAGGCAGGTCTTTCTGTGTGCTGGCTGTGCCTCCGCAGGGACATGCTACAGGGGTTTGCCTGCTATGGGCTCAAGGCCTGGATGAGATACGAATGCCCAGACTGCTCCTACATAACAAATTGCAGCATGAAAGCGCGAGATGTTGCCCCAGGAAGCTCTTCAAAGGAGAGGCACGTACCCGAATGCCACTTACCAGCCGGTTCATTTGAGCTCCTTGCTGCAAAAGCATGCAACAGTAAGGAAAAGCCTGTTCAAAAGAACAGCAAGCCTTTGGGCAGAAAAAGAAGGCAGGGCTAAGAGTGAAGTGTTAAGCTAGTTCACATGCTGATTCTGCTTTGAGTTGTATGATAAGAGCTAGTTATTGTCTATATGTCTGTATACTCCCCTACCTCCCTGTTGGCTTTGCCTCACAGGTTCTTATTCATCTTCCAGTACAGCACTGCTGTCCTCAGCTTGAATGCGTTCACCACAATGGCAGAAGTGGTAATTCTGCTTCTATTTTCTCACTGTTCCCCTGACAGGAAGGTAACTTGTTTTTTCTTAAAACACTGGAGTGTGTTTCCCTGAATTGCATGACATGTATTTTTCAAATGTACTTATGTCTCCAGTGAGTGTTTTGTAACTTAAGAGTAAATGATTTCTTCTCAGTCTTCTAGGAAATGCCAGTATCTGTGGATATCAGAGAGGCTTTTGTGTTGTGAGGTTAACTTGGGTTAGGGCAATCCATTTGTGCACTCTCACACTTCCCAGTTTGCACCTGATATTATTCATCACAAATATGATTCTCTGCCTAATCTTTTGTTCCTCCTATCAAGCTGGTATCAGCAATGATAATGTGAAAGCAATATTAATTATTAGACAAATGGAAGGAACAGAACTAGGAATGGAACTACAAATGGAATTATAAATGTTTATGACCACTTTATTATGCTGTAATGTTTTGTGGACCTGCATTGAACTGCACCATACAAGAAACCTTTTCCTTAATGTGGCTTTACATTATCAATTCTGAGTATCTGGAGCTTTGAGTGTTTCTTAGGTTCAGCTTTAGACCTCAGTGCTGCTTTTCCACTGCAGGTGATGAAGGAGAATTGGCTGAGCCCTTCCTACTCATCTGCCTTGCCTCAGGCTGAATCAAAGGCACAGTGGCTGATTTAAGTTTGTGCTACTGTCGTCTGGTTCCTGTGTCCTATTTCTCTCTGTACTTTCTCACTTTCCCTGCTCTGTTTTCACCTTCTGCCCCTTGCAATGGCAGGGGATGAGAATACAAAAGCAGTGCAGGGGAGCTCCTTATCTTTCTACCTCATCTGTCTTGATCCAGTAGCGATCCCACGTTACACAGGAGAAATTTGCCAAGAGAAGTCAGTAGCTTCTACATGTGGGGAAGTAAATTCAATCCTAAAACGTCTTTGGCAGAAGCTGTTTAGAGGACGTTTCTAGGGACACGCTCTGCGCATGACAGGCCGTTTGCAGAACAGTTGCATACAGCATGAGCAGAAGAGATGGGGAGGTACAACTGACCTCTTCAAGGGTATTGCCAAAGCTAGAAAACACAGCTCTAAAATACATCTTAAAAGACCTTCCCGTGACTTAGCTCTGCATGCATGGTGTCTTTGCATGTCCTAACTGGCAGTGTGAGGCTTGAGGTGCTGATACTACAGAAATACATAAAAATGATGCTTCCTTGCATTCACTGTCAGCTGCAAGCTTTGACAGCTTCTGAAGCATTTCAACGCTTCTTAAATGTCTGACTGTTTCTGCTTAGAGAATATTTTCTTTGTCCTATTCTTCTAGCATTTAGCTTAGAATGTGCAGAGATCTTCCTAATAGTAATATAAAAGCGAGCGACAGGAAAGAAAAAGGTATTTTTAAATGTAATTCTCTTATTCAGCCCCCCAGTAAAAATTAGAGGATTAAGAAGAAAAGAAAGAAGAAAATGGAGTCTTCTAGTTTATCTTGTTCAAATTCACTATTAATAGGTCTTACAAGTGCAGTGTCACAAGCTCCTGCCTTCTTTTCTTGCTTTGTTAAGAGCTGGTGCAGCAGCGTTGCTGCCTGTTGTATGCAGTTTGTACACTGGATTAGTCTTTCAGTCACTGTTTTCTAAACCTATTGCTGTTCACAAAAGCCACTGACAGAAACAGGTTAGCATTATTGCAGAGGTACTTCAGACAAGTAATTTCCTTCATCTATTAAGGATAAGGGGTTCAAGGACGTTCTTATTGTACAGTGAATTGCAGACCATGACAGTTACATCTGCTCAGTAATTCCTTGTGCGTGGGCTGCGCTCTCTGAAGTGTTTCATGCAATCCCTAGCCTGGGTCACTGAAGCCACATTTCATTTGAACAAGGGTATATTCAGCTGGCCAGGATAAGTGTTTGGAGTTGAAACTCATGGTGGTTTCCTCCTGTCTCCATGGGGCTGATTACCACACATTCCTTTCTTTTAATTTCAGCCCTCTGCAGTTCTAGGAAAAGGTCCTTGATTAAGTACTGAGAAACCAGTCTATTTGCAGGTCTAATTTTGTTGCTTCAATTACATTACTGTATGCTAAATATAGGAAGGCACCAAGCAAATCCCAGTTCCTGGGCTGAACAGGGTGTTCAAGAGCACTGTTTGAATTTAAACCATGTGGCTTGGGCCTCTGTTTAATTCTAGCTAATGAGCCTATTTCTCATAGAGTGTAAATCAGCATGTCTGCATTGATTTATGGGCAAGTAGCTGGGTCATCACAGTTCCACACAGCTGAAAATGAGCCTAGTGCCCAAGTCTTTGCTTCTTGTTTCTAATTGAAGGTAGCAGAGATAAATGGTGTGTCATGCTGGTGGAGTTCAGAAGTCCCAGAGGGACAGCAGAGTGCTTCAATGTCTTAGCTGGTGTCTGAGAACCTAGAAATCAGCAAGTGGAAAATGTTTGACACCCTGTAAACTGGTCTTGTAGTTTGCTGCTGCTTCTACATTGCTTTCTGTGCTGTTCCCTGGGTGGGTTTTGTTTTTATAGCCCCAAAATCCATGGAAGAGAACAATGAAGCCTGCTTGTCTTCTAAACATCGGCATTGCAGGGAGCTTTGGAGTCCTGTGTAAATGCAGATCTGCATTTTCCTTCTGTACGGCAGGTGGAAAAACACACCCAACAAACAGAAAAGCACAGCACTTTAAGTGCATGGAGCACTTGCGTTAGGTGAGAGACTGATTGCACTGGAGACGGACGTCTTATCTGCTGAACAGCTACTGTGTATCTCGGGGAGCAGCTCCTTCTGCAGTGCCTGTCGCAGCCATGGCCCTGTCCTGGGGTGACCAGTTGTTAGTCTGAGCTGCTGTCTGGCCCATTCATTCCTGGCCTGTTGGCCAAGATGCCTGGCAAGGGAGCCCGTTTGCTTGGTGCTCAGCTGGGGCCTGTGGACACACGGGTCACAGCCTTTCTTTTATTTTCCTGCAGGGAGACTTGAGTCTGTATGAAAGGTGGTGTGAATTCTCCTCCAGCCACGCTGCTGCCTGCAGACTGCAGCAGGATTTCTCCCTCTGTTCACAAGCTCCATGTTGCTGCCTTGTATTTCAAGGTCAGCTTGTGAGGAGCAAACTCAGCCTGATTCCTGTTTTCCTTTTGTGTGTGCCTCGAGGCTCTCCTCGCAGCTGGTGACTGCTCTATTTCTCTGAACCTCATTCAGACACTGTACCTACAAGCCAGATACTTGTCATCTCTAAAAGATGTTTGTTTCCACAGAAGAATAGCAATGAGGTTACCGTCTGCTCCCTTCACAGTCAGCCAGGCTGGGAGAAGTCCAAATATCCAATCATCCCTTGGAATTTGTATTGCATGAAGATAAAGCAACCAAAAATAGTTTCCATGAGCTGGATGGTTCTATAGCTTTCTGTGTTTATCTAACAAGAAAATGTTAAGAAGTACAGTAGGTTGTGCACTAAAGTGAGCAAAATCATGGGGCATGTGGGAGTTCATGGAGATGAGCTTATCATTTATTTATGAGATTAACTTAACCTCTCTCTGCCTAAGAATTGCCTGCAGTTTTCTTGCATTGCTCTTATGTTTATCTGATAAAAGGAAAAACCAACCCAGCTGTACTGTGAGGAATTAGAGATGCTGAAAGAGGCTTTTGGGGAGGGGAGAGAGGAGAGTTTGCACAGCTCTGCCAGAGCCTTATTTTTTCCTGCCTTCCAAGAACAGGGCTGTGTTCCATCCCCTGCTGCCCCCTCAGCTGGTGCTGGGAAGAGCAGCTGAGTTTAGCTCACTGTTCCTGGAAGTCACTGAGACACTGAGCATCTAGAAACCAGCATTTTCTGTACCAGGCTCTGCTTGAATGGAAAAGATGAGCTGATCTTCATCCCCCTTGTTCGCTAGCCTGGATTAACCCTCACTGCACCAAGACAGGCTACAGAGGCTTGAAGGGACAGTGGCTTTCTTCCTTCACTGGGGCCATGTTCCTGGAAGCTGCTCTGAAATACAATGCCATATCATCAGCCAAGTGTACCCCTGATGTAAGTCAGGTTCCCTAGATTTATTCTGTCATTTACTATTTCTTCCCTTTGTCTATCAGAATTGCAGGAGATGCTGTTCAGCCAGGCAGTGGCCAGTGTCCTCCTGGGCTCCACACTTCAGTAAGGAAAGAGCCTTTTAGGGTGCAAGGAACTGCTCAGCCACAAAATCCCCCCAGTTGTCCTGGTTAAGGTATACTTTGAGAGGGTAATTACAGGATGGTGCTGGGTACTGGTGCACATAAGGTTTGATAATGTGCTTTTAGAACCATATAAAGACTGTGCGTGCTGTAGGCTGAATTTCAGTCAGTTAAATGAAATTACTTATATGAGGGTCTGCATTTGTGTTACAGAGAGAGAGGAGGAGTATGTGGTTTGTAATCTTGTCATTTGGATTCTGTTCCTTGCTGCATGACTGGGACCAAGTGCTGTTCTCCTGTGCCTTGGTTTGCCCTGTGCGGTATAGGAGGTACTGATAACTGGTTCAGCTGGGGATTGTGAGGGTTTATAAATGCCTGTGAGTCCCCAGGCAAAGATCTCTCTGGAAACACAAACTATTACTGGATCACTGGAAAGGCACTGGCTCATTTGCTTCTTTCTTAGGCTGACTCAAAGCTCATTATTCCACAGTTCTGACTGTCACAGCTGTAGCCCCAGTGCCAAATTTATCTGAGTTTGATGCCTGTGATGAATCTGACAAGGTCAAGAAAACAGTTTGAGGTGACCAGAACATAGCAGATGTGGGCATTTCTATTGCAATTTCCATGGATGCAATTAGCTGAAAATTAGTAGTCCAAAGGTTTTTCTCTTTCAATGTTTCTGGCTTTCTTTATTCAGGGAAGAAAGAAAATCTATTCCTTTCCCTCTGTGCCTAAAAATGGTTTAGACTCCTCACTTAAGCATGCCTTGCTGCCGTTCAAGTTTCATGCTTCACACTCAGCAACCTGTAGTACTGCAAAGCAGAGAAGAGGCTGTGGTGTGTGGGTCCTGTCCAAGAGTATGGCCTCTTGGGAGGGAGCTGAGTGAACAGCCCTATCTCCTGCCTTCTCCCTGCCACCACCGAGGAAGCACTGTGGTTTGGTTAGCTGCCTGGACAAACAGCAGTGGGGAGGTTTTTCTGCATGAGCACATTCTGGGGCAGTGTAACAGCACGGTGCTGGAGGCTGCCCACCACCCCTGGTGTCTGCAGGGTGCTGAGGTGCTGTTGGGGCAGCTCCCTGCGTGCATTGCTCAGCCCTTCTCTTGCGTGTGGTCTCGTTTTAGTTTGTGCAGATTCTTGCTGCAGCGTGGGAAGGTGCCGGAGCAGTGATGGTGGTGATGCTGATGAGACTGTAGAAGTTTCTTTGTTTGACTGCCTCAGTTCTTGGAATTGATCTGGGCCAGGCAGCATCTTGAAAAACAGTAACTAGAAAAATAAACTCTATCTCCTGATGCGTTGCTGTCAGCACAGATTCAAAGGGGAAAATGGAGCTGCTGCAAAAGAGTGCAGACATCCTGTGTAGGGAGGAGGTGTCAGCAGCTGAGCCAGGCTCACAAAACGTCATTTAAGCAAAAATCCAGGAGTACCTGCTTGGCTGGACACAGCTTCCTCACTGTACTGTGCCCACAAGGTGGGTGAGTGCTTGCAGGGGGCAGAAAAACTACGCATGCTTATAAAGCAGGATATCAATAGTTTCAGTTGTTGCACCATGGCCTTACAGATGCTGCCTACAGGAACAAAATATACTCCTTTTTCTGAGTAATAGACCGATCACAGTGAAATAAGGAATTACAGTATAGTGTCTCACTGAACCCATAATAACAACCACAAAGTTCCACCAAATTGGTTTTCCATCAGCCTTGAGTTTTCATGGGTGAGGAATAAGAATTTCCTTTGGTTTGAGTTTTACGATAAAATGTTGCTTTTCTGTTCCCAGAAGCTGTAGGGTTGGTTGCCTGCTCCCCTGCACGCGGTTCCTGTACGCAGCTCTTCTTTCCAGGCTTAATAGCCCTGGGACATTAGGTCATATGAGCTGTGACATTTGTCCTAGAAATACCAAGCTTGAACCTTAAAGTACTCATTATTATTTCCATCACAGAACTATTCAGCATTTTACAGTTTGGGATGCATTTAATGTTAGAGGCATATACTGTCCAGCAGCCAACACCCAGGAAACTTGCATTCAGTACCAGCAAGGCAAAAAAAGGGAGAACAGGGACCTGGAGCCCAAGAATGCACAGTGGTTTGTCTTAGGACAGCTGACAGGTTGGGGAAGAAATGAAAATAGGCTTTAGGTCTTCTGAGTCTCAGGCAGTATCTTCACTGCCCCTTAGTTGTGGGTAAAAGTCTCTGAAACTGATGGTTCGATTGCTTCCGCCTCCCGACTCAAACATAAAGAGCATAACAATTTGCAGTTGAAAGGCTATATAGTATTTTTTAGTGCCATATTGTGCATGGTTAGGACTCTGAAACAGTGCTTGAAATACAGTGTAGATCTACTTCAGATGGGCAGAGTGTCTGTGCCCCTGCAGCCCCAGAGCCTCCTTGTGTGGTGGAGTGTGAAGCTCTCCTGGGAAGCACAGAACAGTCCCTTCTGAAAGTGATGCTTCTTGGGAGTGGATTATCTGTGTGAGAAGGCCTGGGTTTCCCTAACTTGTGCTGTGTTTGTGACTGCTTAGTGGGTTTTGACACCAGGGAGATGGGACAGGCTGGGGCCTCTTCTGACTCCGTGGCAAGTTTGTGTGCAAGCCCATGGGTAGCAGCAGTGTGCCGTGTGCCGGCCGTGCCTGTGCCGGGACAGCGAGCGCTTCCTGCTCTCCTTGGTCAGTGTCAGTAGTTACTTTGCAAAGGCATGGTTTTGTCCCCGGAGAGCAGAGGGTTGGAGTTTGGAAGTTCAGTTGGCATCAAGGTCCCAGAGGTGCCTGGGAGCATTACTTGTACAGCAGAAGTTTCCAGAAGTCTGCTCATGTTCTGAGACCCTTTTGCACCAGGCTCTGTACTGACACAGGCAAAGGGCGGAGCTTGTGAGTGCTGATGCTGCTCGTCCCTGCATTCATGGTGAGGAAATAGGGACAATCCTGTACAGCTGAAAGAGTGATTTTTGTGTCATGTTCCACCCCGCTGCTTTAGAGCTGTGGTTGTTTTCTAGGAGTAGCCTTTACACAAAGACTCAGAAATGGCAACTCTGGCTCTGGTGTGTAGTGAGAACTCAAAATGGATGGTGGCCTCTTTCCCTTGGTGTAACGTTTCTTTGTTCTCTCAATCCCAAGGGCATTTTGTTTTCACTGTACTTTCCTCATCACTCTGAAGTGACTCTCCCTGCAATCTTTCCTCCATCCTCTCTGCCTCCTTGCTTGGCCCCACTCTTGCTTTCTTTCCTCCCAGTATCTCAGGTAGAGCTCTCCCTAACTGTCCCTTCACCAGTCCTGACTGTACAGTCTCTTCCCCTCCTGTTGCCACCACACTTGTCAGCTTCTTCCTTCTCGAATTCTCTCATTGTTAAAGCCTCCCCTCTTTATAACTGGTTCCTCTGCAGCTTTTCTCTGCCTGTGAAAGGAGAATAAATAGACTCAACAAGAGGTTTGCCAGGTCTTTGCTGTGCTCCTGATAAATTCAGCGCTTCTGTAGCTGCCGGTTCTGCTGCCGGCGCGGGCAGGGAGCCCAGCATCCCCCTCCCACACGATGAGCTCACAGGAGCTGTCGCAGTTCATTCTAAGAAATCAGCTAATGTACAGTACCCGGCAGACGCACCCCTCCCCTGGGAGGATCAGCAGAATTAGGATGTGCAGCGAGTTATCTTGGGGATTACACAATCTTATCACCTCCTCCAGGGTGCCAGGGAGCAGAGAGCACCAGGCCCTCTGAGTCACACTTCCCCCTGAAACATGTACAGGTTTCCTGACTCACTTCCTCCCAGGTTTCCTTAGGTCTCTGCACCAACATCACAAGCCAAAAAAGAGTGACAGAGACGGGGAAGTCAAGGCAGCCATGGCCTCCAAGCCGTGGTAGTGCCTGTTTCATACTCCCTGTATCTCCTGACTTTGGGTGGAAGGCAGTGCTGCTCAGCTCTTGTGCTCTTGCAGTACACAAGAGCCACTCGCTGCTCAGTGCTGGGGAGGTGGTAAGAGTTTTATTTGGCCTGCTAAGACAGCTGGGACCTACCAGAACATTTTCAGTTCCGTAGCTGATTTGTATTTTTTGACTTGCAAACACCCCCATCATATATCTACAAATTACATGCACATGAATGATCACCTTCGTGGGATAAGGCAGCTTGTTCTTGTAACCATCTGAGTCTGGAACAGAGAGGAAGGGGTAAGAGTTGGGAGTGGGCAAGAGCTGCTGTGGCACAAATCCTGCCTCAGCACCCAGCTGCTTGCCAAAAGTAGGTGATCTGGGTGATGCAGGTGAGCTTGCCTTGCTGCTGGCTCTTTGACAGCTGGCTCCAGCATCAGGGGAATGCTCTGGTAGTTGTTAGCTCTCTGCGTACTTGTTTTCTTCAAGCCTCTGGCTCTGGATTTGTAATTTCTCTCTCATGATAAGATGGGCTATGATTTTTTTTATTTTTTGTTTTATTTTTAACAAGTTCTCAGCTGTTGTAGTGACAGGGAGAGCCTGGAAAATATGACTTTCTAAAGGATCAGTAGTCTGAAGGCCAGTAACCAGCCGCATGCAACTCTTCCACCCTGACACCTCTGTTACTAGCCTTTCAGTCTCGATTTCTTGAGATCTGACTCCTGGGTTCAGAGCACTTGGAATAATGCTCATGTCGCTCACTCACCTACTTCAGTGGAGTGGGAGGAGAGTGCTGAGTTACTGGAATAGCTGTCTCTTCAATACCTGGAAACATTCTTTCTCTCTGCATCACAGCCTAATTTTGGAGTGCATCGTGTGACATAAATTGAAGTTCAAGTTGCTAGTCATCCCCAGGGCTCAATTTTGTCAAGCCTTTATATGAGAGAAAGGATCTGTATGAGGTCTAAAAGGTGCCGCTTATCTTTGCAGTGACCTGACTGGCAGCATGTGTTTCCAGGACACATTGATAGAAAGCCAGAGCCGGGTTTGGTGTAGCACTCCCATGCAGAGCTCCAGATCAGACTGTAGCAGCTGGTAGACTTCCTGACATCTGCCCCTGATACCACCCATGTGCGCTTTTAAGTCAGTAATATTAAGTCATCCTACTGACCTGCTAGCTTGGGTCTGCTCCCTGCTGTTAGAGGACACATAAAAATGAATAGGCCTTTCCATGTTTTTTAGTACGACTTCTCTGAAAACACTAGAAGGAGCTTAAAAGAGAGTAAATGTGACACCCAGTTCCCGTGTTTATTTGCATGCTTGTAGTTTGGCTGCTAGTCAGGGAAGGGAAGTGTGACTGTATGAGACTCCAATTGGGACTCCTTCCCTCCTACCCAGGGTGTGTGGTGTTGAATGGAGATTTACTCACACTAGTTAGTGAATAAATTGTCCCAGTGAAGTGGATGTGGGTTAGTTCTTTGGGAAGTTTGGCTTTCTGTACAGGTCAGTAGGATGGCATGGGACAGCCAGGCCCCACTGAGATGCAGGCAACTTGTATTCTGCCTCACAAATTAACTCTTTACAAGGGATGAAATGTTTTGGACTGGGTAGAGCATATTGTTTTTTGTTACTCTGGCAGCAGAGATGATAACAAGGGGGTTTTCTTCTTTCTTTCCCTTTTTCCTTCCCCTGCCTCCCCTTACCCTCCAAGCAGCAGCATACACTGCTCATCTTGTTAGCTACTACTAGCCCAGGAATGCTGCATCCCAGCAATGATGTCCCTCTGCCTCAGCCAGGAGACAATAGTCATACAGAAGCCAGCAACTGTACTCATGCGAGAACCATAGAGTCAAGTACTGGTTTTAGAGACTTAAATGAAGGAAAGACACCTGAAGTTCCCCAGCTTTAAGCTTTCAGAAGGGAAGAAAAGGAGAGCCTGCAGCACACCCGTGTTTGGAGAACAGGAGTTAAGAGCACTGGCCTCTGCTTTGGGCAGAGGGAGATGGTCTGGGGAGTCTCAGCAGCCGGGGAATAGGAGGGGCCTGTTGTGGAATATCCCAGAGAGTGTCAGGTTTATCACTTTTGAAAGGAGGGATTACACATGTAGCCAGATCTTAACACTGAGCATGTGAGAAGACTGGCATCTCCTCTTGGAAATACGTAGCAGCTGATTACTGTGCCCGTTCCTGTGTGTGTTGTGTGACCGTGTTTTTCCATTTCTTTTTGCTCCCTTTGATTGACCTACAATCTTTGGCCTTTAGACAAAAAAAGCTATAGGATAGAGTGTTGAATTCCTATTAGGAGTGGCGTAGGAGAAGCCTGACCTAACACAGCTGATTCTACCACAGGCCCCTCTTCCCCTGTACTCCCACAGCATAGCTTGTGTGGGAGTCGGGTGGATTGAAGAGCAAGGAATGGCTTGGATGTGACTAGCAGAGGAGAGGCTCCTCTGCTAACTTCAGAAAACAACCAGCTTGGCTCTAGCTGTCCCATTCTCAGAGAGGTGAAAGGATTTCATAATAGCACCTGGTCCATTCTTCCTTCCCCCTCTGATACTCCCGAGTACTATCCTGGAATAGTGGGAGTTCATCCCCCTCTGCAAAGATTTTTCTCTTAATATGTCTGGGAGCTAAAGTAGTAGTTTTACATTCTTGCCTTATGCTTATGGAAAAAGTCCTTGCTTGGCAGCTCTTTCAGTCTAAATAATGCAAGATAAACCACAACAGATAAAACACGAATCACAGGAAGGGTTAGCGAGAGGACAGCTTAGACGTAAAACAGTTTAGACAAACTGAACCAATTTATGGTTTTTTTTTTTCACTGGAAAGGTTGAAGTTGGTAACAAGGGAGAGGATTTTCCTTGGAGGCTTGCGCTGATTTTGCAGATCTGGTCAGAATAGACCCCTTTGCCCAGCTGCTCCCATGCCTCAGTCTGCTAAACCTGCAGAAGGGGAAAGTCTGTGCAGCAAACAAAAGGCAGCTTTGACGTCAAGACCTGGGACTGTTGCCCTGACACTGGGAGGTGGAGCACAGAAAGGAATCCACGGCTAATAGGCCCTGGACTGGAGTGCACTTTGGCAGAGGGACAGCTACTACCCCTTCTTTCCAGGAATAATATTGTTTATTTCTATCTCTCTCTCTCTCTCTGGCTAAAGTTACCCTAGTCAGGTTTCAATTCACCTGTCTCTACCATAAAGTCATCAGCGCCCAGGCAAATCTAATCTGTGGGCTCCCTGTTCTCCATGGCCTCTTCCCCGAAGAGCTACGCTGCATATTTGTTTTGTTGCTTTGCTTTGATGAGTTCATGACCGCAACTTTCTCTTACGGAAGCTGTTGCTGGCGCAATTTAATAAGCGCATACACATGCAGTTTGCTCTGTGTGCGGCTGCATGCGTATGTGTAGATGTTCAAGTGAGGATCGCTCTTGCCTGCTAAGGAAGAGCGGTCTCTGTGTGTGTGTACATAGAACTCACTGTTAGCAGCAGCAGGTTCATTTCAGAGGGCTCTGTCCTGAGGACAAAAGCTTTGTTCTGGGGAGTTTCTAAGTGTCGCAACACAATGCGGTAACAACCTGAAGTTCAATGGATTGGTTACATGGCTCTGGATTTGTTCAAAAAGGCACCATTTTTACATCAGTTTCAGGTTGCCAGCCTTTCCTGGACAGATTTTACAAACTGTTGAGTCATGGATCAAACCTTCAGTAAACTGTCCTGTATTTTCTGTTCTATTCATCTTTCCTAGCTCTGCAGTTCAGGTCAGTGCATATTTGCCCTCTGTGCACTTAGGAACGCTGTGCAGCCTTTGAAAGTTTAGGAGCTGAATCCCAGCCTGTGCACAGGATGGCAAAGGCACCTTCACGTATAGCTGTGTTTGGCTGCGTATGACCCAGTAGGAGATGAAGGAGACCTTCATGACCAGCTTTGGAAAGCTTCACTAAGTAAATCAAATGCAAGTTTGTTTCAGAGCCCTGTGAGTTGTAATCCCTGATCACTTGTTCTTTAGGTTAGCTACAGGGAGAAACCTGTAAGTAAGCATTCCCAACACAGCACAGGACAGTACTGCTACTCAGGCTGTTACAGTAACAAACTTTTCATCAGCTGTTATTCAAACCCTTCAGAGATTTAAGATCATGAAAGTACGTTGCCATTCTTTTTCCATATGCACACAATATGAATGAGAAGTCTATGAGGTATGAATAGTGTGAGAGTTTACAGCTCTTTTGGGTTTGAGATTTTTGAATTAAATTCACCCCTTTAAAATACATGAGTTCATTTTTTCCATTCAGTCAGTTACTCAAGATGGTCCCTGGTGAGATCTGAGTTGCTCTGCTGTGTTGGCGGTCATTTGCTTCCACCTCCCACTTCAAATTCAAATGTTAAAATCGTGGAGATTATGAACTGAGTGCTCAACAGCCTCTCAAATTAAGGAGCATTTAAAAGGGGGTATTTTTCCTTCCAGTTCCTAGTACAAGCCTGTTGCTCTCATCTTACAGCACGCACTTGAGGATCTGCAAGTTTTCATCTTGATTCAGAGCTGTCTGCGTTTCTCTCTGTACTTCCCTAATCTGAATTCCTCACTGTGTATGTGTTGTAAGGGTTTCTTTATGTGTCATACTACACAGAAGCCAGATCCTAAGAAACAGTAAAAGCTTCTCTTTAAAAAATGAGTTTCCTCTTACAACCTTTTGCCCCTGCTGTATGATCAGTGGTTGGCAGATGAGTGATTCTGCTCTTAACTTGTCTGATTTCCTGGAAGAGCCTGGCTGCTGGCTGAAGTGACTGCAGGAAGGAGGATGGGAGGGACTGCCTTGCAAAAAGGCTGGTGGTAGTTAATGGAGAAGAAAGAGTTCTTGGATCTAGTTTAATTTCCCCAGCCTTCCTAAGAAAGGGAGGAGAATTAATGCAGCTCTCCAACACTGCACTGTTCCAGCTGCCTTCTGCCCTTCCAGATAGGCAGTAGCTCAGTGTTTTCATATTGAGCAACAGAGAAGATGCTCTGGTCTGTATCTAAAGCATCTTAACGCTTTATACTTTGGTTTCTTGCTTTGTTTTCCATTGCGTTTTCATTAGAGCTTATATTATGTTGTTACTTAGAGCCTTTGTTGTCTCTTTAGACTGCACTGTGAGAAGAGAAGGTGCCACCCAGCTGTTTTCAGCAGTGGCGGAAGGGAAGGTGGAGCACTTGGAGACACAGGAGAGGACTTGAAAGATGAGCACACTGGCTGGGTGCTTCTGATAAACTGATTGGCAGTGAAGTAATTAGTACAGGCACGTTACCATCACTGAGTATTGATGCAATTGGCTTGGGTCAGGCTTTCAAGGGTTTTAGCCCAAGTCCTGGTCCTAGCAACCCCACTGGTGAACTGCAGTTTGTCACAGTAGAGGGGAGGCTGGGGTGATAAATCATATGGCTGCCCAGCTATGATAGTTGTAGCTGGGAGATGAAAATGGGCAAGTAGAGAATTTCTGAGTATTGATAAAGGAAAATCAAAACTCTGTTTGGAAACCAGGCCTATGGGAAATCATAGAATCATAGAATAGGTTAAGGTTGGAATGGCTTTGCATTTTATGCTAGCTGGACAGAAGTACGTGATGTGTAGTAATTAAAGCCCAAGAGATGAGGCTGTGACACAAGTAGTTTGTTGGGAAAATGCAGCAGATACCTTAGTGGTAGCTGAAGAAGTTAACTGAGAAATGGGCTGTGTTTCTTTGGACAGACTTTCAGTGGATTTCGTGCTCAAACTCTGAGAACCCAGAAGAAATAGGGAGAGGCATGGAGAACAGTAAGAAAGGAGAAGATGCTTTTTGTTGGTTTATTTATTCATTTATTTTTAACCGTGCAGTGGTATGAGATCAGGCAAATGACTGACTGCATTTGCAGTGACTGTTCCTTTTAGTTTAGAATGTGTTTGTGCATTTATGTTGAGATCAGAAGAAAACAGGGCAAATAGTAGAGGGGGAAATAAAGGATATTGGAAGCCCCCTTTGGAAAATGGGTAAGAAGGGGAGGGAATGTGTGATGGAAGAATTAAGAAATCGAGGGAATTGTGAAGTCTAGAAATCAACTGAGGAGCCACTTTCTTTTAAAAAGAAAGAGTGGAAACGATACAGGGAGTGAAAAGGGTGAAAAGAGCAGCTGTGAAGGAAGAGAGTGAGTGGAATATGGCCTGAATAAAACAGGCAAAAAAAGCAGCAAAAGTGTGTGAATTGGTGTGGTTTCTAATTTGGTTCTGTATGTTACTGATTTCCATGGTTCCAGCTAATGTCAAACTGTTTGCTTCTTCCTGAGCTTTACATTGTGTGTAGATGTGCAGGAGCTTTTGTGACAGGGACTGGGCGTACAGTGCAACTGGGGTTGCTTTGGCCTCAGTGAATGTTGACAGCATCTTGCTGTCCTTGGCAGGGTACAGCTCCATCCACTGTGCTGGGGGCAACGTCTTCACTGGCTCATCAGGAATTCAGGGCTCCTGAAGTCTATTGCAGACCTACTCTTTTCTCCTAAATGCTTCCTTTCTTACACCTCCGTCACATGGGATGTAGTGTAAAAGGCAGGTTTCTGATGCTGTAGCCATAATGGGTGAGTTTCAACACCATCTTGAGGATTAGATATTATTTATAGTTTGTGCAATTAGGCCTTATGGCTGCAGAAACAATACATCCAGAACTAAGGAGTAAGGAAGGAACATCTTGTTCAGCTGGTCAGCCATTCTCTGAGAAAAGGTGAAAGCCCTGCAGTCCTGTCAGAGGCAAGACAAAGCAGCAGCGCAATTAAAGCTGTGGAGAAAGGAATTAAGGACAGCCATTTCTCAGACTTGAGTATGGCTGCATGTGCAAATTGGCAGCAGCGATGGTACACGCTGTATTAAGAGGTCAGTACACGGAGGAAGGGTTATGTACTCTGTTTTGTGTTGCCTGGAGGGTGGGATCACATCTGCTTTGTTTCTCTTACATTTTGCTGCTGGGATTCAAAACTGCACTGTTCTGGCTAGCAGAATTGGGGTGAAGAGCAGGCATAAGAAATAGCTGGTTTTCTAAATAGAAAAAATGGTTTTCTTGGAGTGCTTCCTGCATCTTCTCTCATATCAATAAAATCACCAATCCTGCTTTGCCCAAGCAAGAATTAATTTTGCTCTATTGTCTATAATCTAATAGCAGCTTGAGTTACAGCAACTGTAACTTAAACAGCAGATTTAAGGTGTTTTCTATGTAGCTGTATGCTTATTAAAAATATTACATGTTTATACCTGGTATGCTATATGTCAATACTTGAGAGGTAGGTTACTACGAGGCACATTGTAGTAGAGCTGAGTAGAGCTGCCACCTTCTCAGAGAACTGTCCTTAAAGTTGTTGCCCAGCTCACCTGATGCTGTTCTCCTGCCACTCTAAAAGGGATTTCTTCTTGCATCATGTTGGTGCAGTCAGAGCGGGTTAAGAACATGGTTAAAACTTTTCACCTGTCTGCCATCTGCAGGAGTTTAGGATCTGTTGTATTGTAGTCTCAGTTCTAGAGATGATTACTCAAGGAAGCTGCTTGGTATTTAGCAGGAGGAGCTAAATTAGAAAGGAGTGAATATAGCTCAGTATGTAGGTAGGAGAAGGAAGAGCATCACCTGTCATTCCCCTCCCAAGGCATTCAAAGACTCAGAGAAACTGTTTGCAACTCATCACTTAAGGTCCTGGTTGTCAAAACTTCCGGCATGAGTAACTCAAAAACTTCCCATCAGAAAGTCCTCCTTGACAGTAGGCTTCCTCTAATTAGTCATCTTTCATGGATGTTCGCAGTAATCCATGGAACCCCCCCACGTTCTGAGGACTGCAGCTTGAAAACCACATAAGCATAAGACAGCTTGATGATGTCTCTGGTAAAATCAGTGTGTATTTTCTGGTGTCTTTTCTTCCCTTTTTGTGTCAGAAAGGGACTTGGATCTGAGGGAAGTCAGACTCTGCATTCCCATGTGGTCACTGTAATCATTGTGCTGCTGGGTCAAAGCCAGTGCAGGTTTGTCCAGAGACAGTGTTGGTGGGACTTCAGCATCAGCTCATATCCTTCCCCATCTGGCATGTTCTGACCTCAGGAGGTGTCTCAGGAGTGTGGGGTTTTGCCCATCATTCTCTGCTTGGGTCGAAGGGATGGTTTCCTTTGCAGTTGTTCCTTCTGGAAAAGTGAGACCAAGTTGTGGACCAGTGTCAGGCTTCTGATCCTCTTGATGCCTGGCTGTTTCTGCAGCCACTACGAACAGAAAAAGGACTGTCACCAGACAGACCATGGAGTTTGGGGATGAGGACAGTAAGACAGATGGCTTTTGCATGGTGTGTGTGCTTGATGGCCTCTTTTTACAAACTACAGTTTGTAAGTGTGGGTCCATGAAGTTACATCCTGTTGAGGTTTCCAACCTCATAAAGTAAGCCAATAAGCCATGGGTTTTTGGGTCCCATGGAAAAGGCAGTATTGCACATCGCTCACTGCAGCTTCTGTCTACCTATTTAAACATGGATGTGAACACAGTAGCCCTTGTATTATGGTGATCCATAATAAAAGTACTTGCTGCTAGAGTTCTTCCACAGAGATCAGTGTGAACAACAACCTGGATGTGCCTTGTCTGTGATCGTTGGCTCGAGAGGACGAGTGTGTTCTGGGAACACTGTAAAGTCTAGATCTTGACGTTTTCTTCTTTTTCCTCTTGCGTGTAATAAACAATCTTTTAAGAAGCTGTTGAGAAGGATGTGTAACGAGACTGAAATCCTTCTCTCTTCCAAACCCCCTGCCCCCCCCCCCCCCCAG
>JANEMJ010062274.1:0-27226 GCA_024361745.1 Cacatua alba
CTTCCCCTGTTTAAGTTTTAACCCGTTACCCCTTGTCCTATCACTGCAGTCCCTAATGAAGAGTCCCTCCCCAGCATTCTTATAGGCGCCCTTCAGATACTGGAAGGCTGCTATGAGGTCTCCAGTTCCTTCATTTATGTTAAAAAACATTATTTTTTCACTCAACACTCCGTGTTATTTCTTTTCATGTTTATTTTGCTCTTTCTGATGCTTTGCAAAAATGCACTTTTCTTCAAATTAAATAGTGTCTAGATTTGAGGAAAACAGTATAATAGAACTGTGTTTGGCTGAGTTTAGTATTGCCAGTGTCCTGATACACTCTGCTAGGGATCTTAATCTCTTGTTCTATAGGCCAGACAACTGACTGTTGCATTATACAGTAGTCACATGCAGGTTAAAGGCATTTTTATTAGATTTCATTTTTACTGATACTCATTTTGAAGATTTCTACAAGTAATGTAGGCGTGTCACTTCTTTCATGGAAGGGGGTACTGGAACGGTTTTTGAATGTCTCTATGTTACTTTAAGAAGTTTAACTGCCAATAATATTTTCTTAAAGTGATAGTAAAGTTGACAACTCGAATATTTGTGTGTTAAATTAAGATTCTGTATAAATGCTCATCAGAAAGTTGGTTGGATAGATGCTGACATATACCTTATGCTGAATTCTCTGTGTCTCCAGTTACTTTATTAACTTCGCAACAATTAATACAGGTAGTGCCCTTTCAAGCATGTCAGTGAATGAAATGAAATGAAAGATGGCATTTGGCAGTAGGTAGAACTCAATTGCTTGGATTCTGGAATTCTGTTCCACACCTGAAATAGTTGTATGTCAGCCTTTTTTTTTCCCCAGACAATACTGTTAGTCTCTTAAAATATACTTCATCTCTGTACAAATCTCTCATCGCCTGAATATAACAGTTAGAACTAGAGTTAAGAACCCGGTAAACCCTGATGTTACCATTATCTGATTTGTCTTTTTAGATATAACGTAAAACTGACCATCTTTTACATTTGCTGTTTCGAGTGCTAAAACATTTCACAACTGCAAAACAAATGCACCAGAAACTATAATGTTGTTCTGTATTTAGAAAAACCTATTAAAGGTCACTGTCTAGTTCTGTTGTCTTTGGTATTTAGCTTTTACTTCAAACCGGGAAAGTCTGGGCAATGGAAATGATACTTGTTGCTGGACATAAAATTAAGTGACCGTCATTAACCTACTTGGAAAGCAAGCGTTTACAGTCTAGCCCTCTTGCTAAAATCGTGTAGCAGATTTTTATTTTTAACAGGTATAAACAACTTTGCTTTAATTTTGTTGCTTTAAACTTACTAGTGGGAAATTCTGATAGGTAAATTCTTTGTTTTTCATGTTTCATTTAGAGTATGCGTGCGGATTTTTTTACTGTTTACTCTGTGGGAGCATTCATGTTTTAATTTCCTGTGACTGAAAATTAAGAGGGGATAGGCTGAAGTGAGTTGTACTTAATTCAGGATTCAAAGATTATAAAGCAATGAACTACTGGAGTTTTTTTGTCTGACTACATGACGTAGACTATGAGAAGTATCAGAATACATAGCTGATTTTAAACTAGGTGATGTTTACTGTAATATTACCTTTGGATGAGTCATGATTTTTAGTTTTAATTCTTCTTATCATCTATTACTGTATCTCTAGCTAATATTTCTGAGGCCACAGCATTGTGTGTTGTGACTAAGTCTTTTCAGGATTATTGCTTTACAGGATAACCCTCCCATTATCTTGTCCCAAGGCCACTTGTTGGGATCTGGTAGCCTTCAATTTGACTGTATCAAACCATACATTGAAAGTTTTCATCCAGGTATCTGGGGTTGCTCAGTGTCAGGGACCTGTGTTGTCTCTGTTTGTTACTCATAGTATATATGTCAACCTAAAATCTTACTAGCATTTTTTGTCTAATGTTTGCTTGAAGTATAATAATAAAGGAGTTTAATCATGCAGGGGGGGACTTCAAGGGGACTTAGTGAATGTTCTAAATATACTTCTAAATTAATTCTTAGGAAAAGAATATTGCTACATCTTCCACTCACTTTAATTTCAAATGAATTTGCAATTGCAATTCTGTGCGGCCCATTGCAGGACTTTTTGACTATGTGGTAGGAAGAAGTGTATTAAAGTTTTAATTTCAAAGCAAACCTTCAGATAAATTCCTGACTGATTAATCAGTTAAGGTCTTTTTAGAATATATTTTTCCTCTGCGGTGCCTTTGAGGGATATCTTAATGAAAACTGTCTGGCTTGAAAGTTGTTAGCTGCGGTGATAGCTTGAAAAGAACCTGAAAGGGATAATTTATCTTTCAGTTAATGTACATAGGGTGAAGTATCATTTTCCTTAGTTAAAAAGTGAGCAAACAGGAGTTCTTCAGGGTTCTTGACTAGAGTTCTGAGCAGCTGAAAATGAAGGTTTTCCGCAGGCTGAAAAATCATTGGGAATTTAGGGTGAATATCTCATTGCTTGACATAAACCATTGGCTATTTTACAGAAGTGCCGCTGCTTTTATAAATTCCACTTGCTTTGCAGCTCAGAAATTTTGGGGGAGTGGTGATGTTTAGCTTTATGGTTAAAGTTTAAGCTACAGTCACTCAAATAACTTTAAACTGCTTAGGAACTACAGACCCACTCAGACTAATTTCAGATTTGGAGGCTTCTGTTTTTTCTTTTACAAACTATGTGGAAACCAGATAAATTCCAAGTTAGGGACAACCTTTGAATGTCTAGTTTTACTTGACAGCATCCTGTTTATTAGAAGACACATTAAGAGATGGGAGGTAGTATGTCTTTCAGGTACTTTGTAGCAATTTGGTCTGATTCTTCATCCTTTATTCATTGAGTATTTTTTTTTTTAAATTTCAATTGGATGTATTCATGACCTGAAAAATGGTCCGTGGTTACAGTATTTTATCTGAAGTTAGAAACTGCTTAATTGTTTAAACAGTTTAAAATTTAACTGTGGGAGAAAGAGCACAGTCTTTTTGTTTGAAATAGGTTTTGTTGTTTTCTTTAATGTGTGGTATGCATTTAGGGTTCCTGTTTCTTTCATTCCTTTCTCTGAAGGGAGCTTTAGGTCTAGAGCAGGCTTATAGCTGAGGTATACCTCATACCGTACCATGTTGTCATACCATAATCAGAGTTGTTACCAGGTTATAGGAGGTTGTTGTATGATAACAAAACTCCTTTATTAACAAGAAAATTTGGGTTATCTCTCACGGTGAGGAAAATGTCTGACACTGAAACAAAAATATTTTATTAGGTTGACTTTGTAAGCACTTTTAAAATACAGTTTTTTCTTACACAAAATAGCACATCATCAACTCAATTTCTAGTGAGCCGTTCAAAGGTTTTTTCTTTCTTTGTTCTAGTTGCATTAAAGTCTTCTAACTCTACCAGACCAGAGATAAATGGCATTCAGGAAAGCTGTAGAACAGTAAAACGGGGAGAAGGAATGCACATCCTGGAAGGAGAACTCTTACTGCAGGTATGTTTTGCAGTGGGTGTATTACACACAGATTTACATAAAAATAAAATGTATGTTTTATTTAATGTGCCAGTTATTCACTGATGAGATTGAGAAAGTTTTAGTATTGTCAAATTCTTTCCTCATTTTCCTCATTTCATACACCTGAAGTTTAGTATTACACAGCTCTTGCACTTTCTTGGGTAGTAGTAATGACTTTGAAGAGAGGGTGTTAAGACTACATGTTCCTTTTAACTCTGAGTCATTTCTTAGACTCTTTTTCCTATGTCTTTGCATCTGTTATTAACAAAGATATAATATAAAGAAACAATTTTCATAAAGGTCAGATATGTTAGTTATCTGCTGTAAATTTGATAACTAATTGTCTAAAAAGAAATCTCTGCGAGACTTTGGGCTTGCTGAAATATCTTGCTTTCTCAGTGGTTTGAAAGAACTCATAGTTTGTAACACCAGTTAAGGACAAATTTTAAAATACTTTCAACAACTTCTAGCAATATGAACTGGAAAATGTTAATGAAACATAGGTAGTTTTTTAAAAAAATCTTATAGTCTGACAGTCTGCTTTAATGTTGTACAGTGTCAAAGCGTATGAAATATAACGATATAATACTACGTTCAGATTAAACTCAAGGAACGGCTAATATAAGTATTTCAATGTTCTAATTAGTTTCATAAAATAGGTTTTACTGTGACCTGCAGCTCCATTTGGAATACGCTCATAATCTATCTTGTACACAGGTTTCACACAGATGGATCCATCAGAAACGGCAAACATTAGGTCAGTTGGAGCCAATGGCTTGCCTAGAACAAAATTAATGTAACTGTTCAAAGAGTAGAATTAAAACAGGTTCTAAGAATCCCACAAAACATTTACTGTAAACTAATGCTAGTTGAAAGTTGTTTCCTGTCAAACTAAAAAACTAGGGCATATATGTAATTTTCAAACCTTAATAGAATATGACAAGGAACTGTTATGGAGTTACTGCAGGTGAACAGCTTTCTTTTAAACACACATGATCTAAAAAGGTACAGTATGTGATTTGTATTTGAGGTTTCTATTTGATGTAAAATTTAGGTTTTTATTACTTCTGAGTGGGAGTTATTAAAGTTTTGTAGTTGTCTTTATATTAGGAATATTGAGAGTATTTTTATAGCAGCACAAATATTTCCAATGCTCCAGAATAATAAAATCACTGAGAAATTTCATTATGCCTTTTAAGATAATTATTTTAGAACTGCATTTCGCAAAACCTCCATCAGAACTTATCTACCATTTATTGGTGTATCTGTATGTTTTAGGGAGCTTCAGTAATTTGTTGCATTAGATGTGTGGTCAAACAACTTGCATTTTACAGAATTTTTGGGTTACAGAAGGCGTCTGATTACAGCATTAACAATCCTGCTCCAAGATGAACTGCATACCAGAGCCACTGTAAAATGTGTTTGAATTCCAGGTGCAGGAGCTGTACATAGCTTTATATGAAACAGAGCAGAATAACTGATTTTAACATATGCGTCAGAATTAGATACTGTGCAGCTTGCAGACTTTTTATATCAACGACTTGAGGTGAAGTGCCCTGCAGATAGGTCAGCAGAGGACACAAGCACCTGCTGTTGCAGCATTCTGCTCCCTGGGAATCACTGGAAACTTGATCAAAACCAAGGTTTCTATGTTAACTACTCAAGATTTCTTGGGTTGGCTACACTATTAAATTTCAGGTTATTATTTTTTTTTTCTTAGCTCATACCATATTCATATATATTTCACTAAACTTCCATAAGGAGTTTTTGAGCTCACAATTATTTATGAGAATAGATTAAGAAACATCTACACATTAAATAGGAGTGGTTCACAGCATTTAAAGACCAGTCATTTAATCAGATATTAACTTGACTTAATTAGACTGTCTTAGTAAAAGAACAAGAAATAGTAAAACTGTATCTCTGCAAAATATGGAAAATATGCAAAATATGGAAAAGAAAAAAATATGGAAAAGCAATAGTGGTTACCATAGCGTGGGGCTATTGTGAAAAAAATCATGCTGGTTTATAATAAAAAATACGTTATTACAGTAAGACAGGATATCTTTCACTTTACATTTTCTATGTTACAGTAATTTTGCATAATAAAGAGTTTCAGAAAAATGTGGTTTTGGGTGTGCTGGCCAAATTTGACTTTGAATGCAGCTGAGGAAATTAAGTGGCACAATATACTTAATCTGGTCCCTCGAGACAGCCTTTTGTTAAATCTTGACTGAAATCCATAAAAGTAAATCAGCACCTTTCAGATGAGCTGCCAAGTCACAAATGTACTGTTTGTTATCACAACAATTGCCATGAACCATATTGATTCGGAGTTCAGATAAATGCCCTTTGCGTGACTTTGAGTGAGGAGCCGCTTAGTCTGTTGCTTCATGAAGGGGGAAATCTCTTCAAAAACATTGTTTACTTGCAACAGTCCACTTGTGCAGAGGCTTTCTATTTTAAGTAAGCTATAAAATGTTTTCTTGGACTATATAGGAGCTCTTGATGGCTTTATTTCCTGTCCACTTAGGCCCGTCTGCACTATGAATAGAACGGATTTTGGGAATGGGGTTGTGACATGGCTCCCATTTGTTCAGTGGGCAGCTGCGTGTGCCGAAGTCTTGAGCTACACAATCCTTGTGAGCTGTGGTTGATATTAGATAAACTTACTGTTGTTCTTGGTGATGTCCCTCATCTCCTACAATCAACGGTAATTAAAAGTCATCAACAGGGTTTGGCTTCTCCCTGAATTTTCCAATTATCCATTTTTCCTTCATTAGAAGCAGTTTTCTTCATTGTGCCATGTATACCAGAGAGATGCAATAAAGAATGCTTCTGTTTGTGCTGTTAATAATGTTATGTTTTTGCGTGCTTCACGTTTTATTGGGAGACTAACGCATAGGTAAGACTTACAGCCACAATAATTATCTGGAATTTTGTTTCTGAAGCTGACAGATTGGTGTTTCCTCCCCAGGCATTAAATGGTTTTGTATTAGTTGTTACGGCCGATGCTGTGGTTTTTTACGTCTCTTCCACTATCCAAGACTACTTGGGGTTCCAACAAGTGAGTTTATTTTTTCCTCTATTTTTTTGCAGTAGTTTTGCTTAATTTCAGAGGGCACCAGTGTTCACATTTAGGGTCTAATAGTTTGTGTAACAAAAGTCTCAGGTACTTTGGGTTGGGTTACTTTGAAACCGTATTACTTTTCTATCAGTTTACATAGCTGAAATGGGACCTCAGGCCAAGCACAACAGGAATATAGTTTCCAAAGTTGAGTTAGGTGAGATATGAAATTTTCACACTTAATTAGTCTTTACTGGAACAACTGTTTGAAATGTAATAGTGTGGTATTACCCAGCTTATGATGCTGAGCGAGACATAATTCAATGGGAAGGTGATTATTTTAATAGAAACCCTTCATACAAAATTAACTTCATATGCCCAGAGGCTTTAACTATCAGCTGAGTGATTTTAGTATTTTTAGAATTTTAGTGTTCTCTTGCTCATATTTATTTATTTATTTCAAATCAGCATTTGTTATTTACAGTTTATGGTGCAGATCACATATGGCTAACTTCTTTGGGCTTGCAAGCCACGTACCAAAGTAGTAAAGACCAAGACCCAGTGGGCTAATGTTGCCTTCCTTAGAGAACCTCTGCGATTAGTTTATGTTAAGAAGATAAAAGATTAGTTATAGTTATTGGGTTATGTCTTGGGTACTGGTTGATGAGAGATTCAGTTGCTGTCTAAAAATAGGGAGAAACTCCACATGTTTTGCAAGTTTAGCTAACTGATAAGAGATTGGGGAATGTTTGTATAGAATAAAATATTACAAATGAAACATTATTATTCCTGGGGTTACAGATTCTTTTGGTGTTGGGGAATGAAGAAAAACGCTTGGAAAACAAATTGGGCATAAAATTTATATAGTAATGCCAATAAATCAGGTGCATGTTATAGGAGTGAAGTCTTAAAGTTAAAAAATCAGCATTTCTGGCAGTTTATTCTGGAAAATACTGACTCTTTTATGAAATTCATCACAGCAAAGTTTGAGCTAGGCTTCTGCTTTTGCCAGCTCATCTAATTTTTTTAGATCTATGTTTTATTTTAAATACTTTCAGTTTATATAATGGTTGGATTTTCCATTCATGCAGAAAATGGGCAGTTTAACTCCTCAGAGTTGACTGAGGCTTTTCTTGAATATTTTGGGTGGGCTTTTTCCCTTTAGTTTCTTTCAACCATTGATCCTGGCTGTTGTAGCTTCACCATTTAGATCACAATCCTAACCATGCAACTAATGGTGATATGAGTACTTAATAATTACAGATTTTAATGCATCCTTAAGAAGTGACAAAGCTTTCATGCAAACAAAACCAATGTTCATAATCTACTTGGCTTAGTTTTGGAAGTTATTTGGCTTCTTTTGTATTCTTGCAGCATCTAGAATGGGTCAGGTCCAAGTACCAGCTGGCAAGTACTTTATTTACAAGTATGGAAAGTTAAATGATTTAAACCTTAAGCATAAATAAAAGCAGGCTTGCTTAGATAAAAGCAGGTAAAGAAATACTTGACATAATGTTATCTTTTCTAAGGTATTTTTTTTAATTATTATTTCTTATGTTTGCAGTCATGGGTATGACTGAATTATTCTCTGTGCTGCTAAAAATTGTTTCACAGAGCTTTGCCATGTGCATGCAAATGTATGTTTTTATCTCTGAGCAAAATGGGTTTTGTTATATCTGCAGCAGCGTTATCAGTCAGGCAGTTTGTATCACACATTGTCATACAAGTTTCTTATTCTCTTTTTCCCACCTTTTTCCTCTTTGTATGTAGTCCGATATTATACATCAGAGTGTATTTGAATTGATTCACACAGAAGACAGACCTGAGTTTCAACGACAGCTACATTGGGCATTAAATCCTGCTCAGTCTGGAGATTCTGGACCAAGCGTACAAGGTGAGAATGCACTCAACTTACGTGTTTGCCTGTCTGATTAGTGTTTGGGGTTTTTTAATCTCTGTATGTAAAAAAAAAAATAAAATAATTCTTTTATACTAACAAAGGAAAGAATAACATGTTTTAAACTTACTGAATTTTAGGTATGTTTAGCTAACAATAGGAATTACTATTTTTTTTACACTTTAGATAAGCACTGCGGTTTATAGCACAGCACCATTAAAATACTAATTATACTTTAAATTGGAAGACTTTAATTTGGAGCATAAATGACTGAATATCTTGCATGTCTGATCAGTAGTCCTGTGCTAAACAGCAAAGCAGGTACCTGCATGATTCTGTGGCAAACAGGGAGGGCAGTCAGAAATGGACAGTTTCTTTTGGTGACATAATAAACAAGGAAGTTTGATTTTTCTGTGTTCACCCTGAGTTGTACGGCTTGTCTTAAGTAGTTGTTTGAATGAGAAAGTGTTTTCTCTGAAGTAATGATCTCTCTTTTGCATCTGCTGCTCTTGGTCACAGATCATGGCACCGAAATTTTTACCTTGGGAAGGCCAGCAGACAGTTGGGTATGACAGCTTCTTTAAGCTCTGCAGGCTGGTAGATCTGTTCAGTAACTAAGAATGTGTTAGCTACAATGTTAATGTCACGGAAGGACAAGGAATGTTCTCATCTACATTTGTCAGTATTATATGCAGGCTACCACATGGGCCAGCACTTCTCTTGGGAATAAGAAGGGAAGAGAAATGAAAGATGAAATACATGAGCCTTTAAGTCCAAATGGTATGCTTGTTAGAACATCAGGTCATCATGTTATTGGCTGATGCTTAAATTACCTGCTATAGTGAGAAATAACTAAGGAGAAACACATTTCATATCAATCATATCAGAGATGTGTAGGTACAGATAGTGATGTGTAACTTGGGAAGCATGTGCCTGCCTCATGATGAGAACAAAATTGCTGAGACAATGTTCCATTTTGCACAACAGTTGTTTAAATATGTAGATAAAACTCTGTTACTGTAAGTTACTTGATTACAGGTTATTGGGTTTAATCCAGAAAAAGTCCATGTTATTTTTTAATAAATCTACCATTCATAAAGCAACTTGGTTTAAAACTCTTTTAGAGTATGGAAATGCTGTGATTTGACACAAATAAAACCCAGCAAGTGTTACTAACTTGACTGGCTCACAGCTCAGTAGATTTCAATCTTTCATGTAGTTGTCAACATTGTTACATCGCCTATGGATCAATCTGCACAGTCCAGTTGAAAACATGCTATGCAACTAGTAATATAACAGCTTGGTGGAGCAAGCAGCTGCTGGCATTCAGAAATGAGGCTTTTATGTGTTGGCTTACTCTGTGCTTTAGAGTGGAACAGTGTTCTATAGCACTTAAGCAAGTGCATATTAATTTACAAAAGGTTGCATTTGAAAAGTATGATGCCAAGTCGACTTGGCGTCAGATTTGACTGAATAACGGGAAGTGGTGAGCAGGATTACAAACAGTTGTTTATTTTGTACCTTGTGTTCCCAGCTTACTAAAAGCTGCTAATTATTTTTGGGCCTCAAGTAACATAAAATGTTTGGATGCTGAGGATTTTTAAACTAAATTCAGATTTATAACAAAGGATAATGCTGTGATCATAAGGATCCTCTCCATTTGTGCTAATTTAATCCATTTCCTTTTTAATACGTTCAGCTAGCATTATGTAGATATTTATAGATATAATTGGACTCAAGCTTAAGCATAGATTCCAGCCTGAGTCTGGGAACTAATTCTACTTCAGTTAGCCCAGACTGGTTGTTTCTCACTTGATACACCCTGGGATATGCCCCTGGTTTCCTCAGCTGTTACTGTGACATTCCTCCCAGACTCTCCTCCCAGTCCCATTATATTCCCAGAGAAGTCTGCAGAATTCTGACTTTTCAGTCCCAAATACCTGCTTCAGGGCCTCAAGTCTGGATTATCTTCTGAAGTTTGCTTGCTATACCACCATGTATGATCTTGAGCTTATAGAGAAAGAAAAGGACTTGATGCACAGGATCATCTGCGCATCACTCCATGGTGTTGATGAGATCCTGTGTGAGCTTCATGAGGGATGTGAGTTCTGACCCCTGTAGTGTTAACTGGTAGTTTTGCTCCAAGGACTGCAGATGCTCTGCGCGACACTTTGCTTCTTACAGTGTCAATTCTCCAAGACTTGGCAGCAATACCTCTGCCTCTTGTCTGCCTGGGAAAGTGCAGCAGTACGCCTTTCACAGATGTAGGAGGTTTGGCCTTGAAGCACATTCCCTCCTGTTTTGAGTTCTGTTCGCCTCCTCTCATGAGCTACAGACGGTATTGCTTCTTCCACCAAAGCCTGTTCACTCTTGGGAACTGCCAGTTTTCCTCAGGAAGCTGACAGATGCTTTAGAGAACCCAGACAAGATACTTGCATTCAAATTCCAGCTCTGTAATTACCAAAAGGATAACACTGAGTTTGTGGCAGAAAAGCTGAAGGGCATGCCCACCAGTTTTTATTTAACTTTCTGTGTGTATGAATTTCTAGGGAATGACCAGTTTGTGGATTTTTCATATATATATATATCAGAAACAAGATCACTTTGCTAAATTTGCTGTGAGTAGACATGCTCTGGTGTCTCTGTAGTAGGTATGATATGTAGTCTCGTGCAGAACATATGTATTCTATCAGAAGTTTATTGATTTACCTTCTGTTTTTACTTTATATTCCAAATGTTTAAGTCTGTTTTCTAAATGCTACTTAGCAACAAAAGCTTGTCCTGAAGTGGCAGAAAAATATCATGTTGGTATCCTAGTTGTCAATCATGGGTTTGAGTCTGTTTTTTCTTATAGTTGCTATGCCTTTTGCAGATCCTGCAGTTGCAGAAATACTGGTGTGCTCTTTATTGAGAACTCTGCTCTCTGCAATTGCTATAGAGTCTAGATTGTTGACAAGCATAATAAAAAAAACCAAATAAAAACCCCAAACAAAACTCAAGAAACCCCACAATTTGGAAAAAAAAAACAACAAAAAAACCCCAAACAAAACAAAAAACCCTAAACGCATGGAATTTTCAAATACTGTAAAACGTAATCCCATCAGAAGAACTGGTACTTAACCTGGTGTTATAATCAGTATAGGTTCTGAGGACGTTTCCAGTTTACATTGTTCTTGCTCAGGTCATGACCTAATGCTTTGTTTATGAGACGGAAGATGATTTGTTATAGATAGCCTTCACTAGGTGTTCTTCTAAAAATAATCCTTATAAACAATCCTTTCCTGTAGGAGATAATGGCTTTTCACAGCCAGCAGCCTATTATAACCCAGACCAACTTCCTCCAGAGAATTCTTCCTTTATGGAAAGGAATTTCATCTGCAGGTTACGATGCCTCCTGGATAATTCATCTGGGTTCCTGGTGAGTATGGAGTTGTGTAAAAACTTCCATGTATGCTTGCAAGTTGGAAATCTGCACTATGTTTACAATAAGTACAGCAACTTGCTTTATTTGTTAAGTCTTCATAGATATCCGAGCTGCTTGAACCAGTATGTTTGAGTTAGTGACACTGAATGTGTCCCCTTCAACGTTACAACGAGGTGCAAGTTCTCTCATTTCTTATGGCTCAGTTTACTCAATTAAAAATGAATAAGCATCTGCTTTTGTAAAGTACTGTGTGATTTGCAGATAAAGAAGCATTACAAAGGTTATTTTCTGTTGAGCATCTTGAGATGCAGTAAGTCATAGTTTTCCGTTACTTGGGAAAGTCTGTACTTGCTCTTTCTAATACTACTTTTTTTTCTGTTTGTCAGTGTTGGAGATGTTAAAAGAAATGTGGGTTTGTCATCTTCTAGGTGACTTCTTACAAATCGAATTGTTTATGTAGGATTTTGCAGTTGTACACATTTGCGTACTTCATACTAATGATTGACAAATGCAAGAGAAATAATTTCATGTTAATTGTATGCATGTATAATGCCATGTTCACTAGAATATAACAAAATCCAGTTTTTACTTAACTTCCTGTTAGGTCTTTTTCCAGTGAGTTTATTAGTAGATCTCAAAGTGATATGCTCAGGGCTATAACTACAGTGTTCTGTATTGTAGTTAGCATTTGTGTATGTGATGCTACAAAGCTTGAATCAGATGGGTCGAAAAAAAGGTAAATAAATATAGTGCATCATAACAGAAATATCTTATTCTTAAATATCTCCAAGATATAACAATTACTTTTTTCCTTATCCTAAGGCTATGAATTTTCAAGGACGATTAAAGTTTCTCCATGGACAAAACAAGAAAGGGAAGGATGGTGCTGCTCTGTCTCCTCAACTCGCTCTGTTTGCAGTAGCTACTCCACTGCAGCCACCATCTATCCTTGAGATACGAACCAAAAACTTCATCTTCAGAACTAAACACAAACTGGATTTCACACCTACTGGCTGTGATGCAAAGTAAGTGTAAATTATTCTGCCTAATACTCTAATGATTTGCTGATGAGATAGGTTTCATCTATGTATTTGAAATACAAAGCTGGCTACTTTTGCAGTCAATACTGATGATTGTTTAGGAACTGTTAGGATTTTTCTGTTTGTCAGTGTACTTCCTTGAAAGGGCATATTGCTTTTTGACTCAATCATTACAAACCAAACAAACAGCCCCCTTTCCCCCCCCAAAAAAAAACCCAAACACCACACCCCACACCCATAAACCCAACTATTTCTCCTTCAATTCAAATAGATGTAAAATACAATGGAGATGTTATTTACTTCAAAATAAGTCCTTTTTTTGTACTATGGCTTTACCCATTTCCAAGTCATTCTTTTCCCTATATAAATACTGGAAATACTATTGCATTACCAGATCAACGTAACTATGCATCAGCACGGCAAGAATCCCATTAAGGTGCTTCTTTATCAAAAGAAAAGCCTCTGGTCTCCTTCCTTCCTTCTCTCCTCCCTCCTATTATTGACTGACAATGCTTTCAGCTTTCTGACTCATTTTCAGTGGAATCTCATATGGATTTCCATGCCTACTTATGGGATAATGTAGTCAAATTACTTGGTATTATGTCTATTGATAAATCAAAATGTTCTATGGATTCTATAAACTGATACAAGTAAAAGTTAACAAAATGTTAACACAGGCTTTTCATTCTTCTGTTTGATCTTTTTTTCTGTTTCACTTGAAACCTTCAATTTTTGTCACATTTTACACTTTTGCATATATTCTTTCCCACCCCTTTTTTTTCCTGTTTTTCCCCCCTCTATCTTTAGATCTCTGTTTCTTTGTTCCAAATTCTGTTTCAGTCTTGTTAACGGATACTGTTAATTTCTTCATCTCCCTAACCTCGAGGAAAGAAATTTTTGACTACCAGAGTCAAAAGTGATATTGCCTGTACTCCTCTGAGGTATATCTTGGAAAGCTTAAATGCAAACGCAGGGGTCCCAAACCAATAGCAAAAGGGATGTAGTTCTGAACTAAAGTTAAGCCCCTAATTATTTCTACATGCAAGCACCTGTAGGTAAATGCTATGAAATGGGGCTAAGCAGTGTCTTTCATTGCAACAGATGGGAGCTGCCTGCTGTTAGTGAGTATGTTCAACAGTATGAAATCAGGAGTCCAGCTGAACTGTAGGCATACTCTTCTTTTTTTTTTGATGATGTAATAATTTTGTGAGCCCATTCCTAGTCACTGGAGGCAACCTGGGGGACTAGTAAAAATTTTGATTTGTTAGCTGTATTTTTCCTTTCAGAACTGTCATGCTTCTGCATACAATTGGTACTGTAACAAAATGTAGTTAGCACTTGCATCTGAAATGTTCTAGCCATAATTAACTTGCCTGACTTCAGTTCTGTGAGTTGGCTCATCAGCAGTGTTGCAATTTTTTGTTTTTACCTTCCAGAGGAAAGATTATCCTGGGATACACTGAAGCAGAGCTATGTATGAGAGGAACAGGATACCAGTTTATTCATGCAGCTGATATGCTTTATTGTGCTGAAAATCATGTCCGAAGTAAGCTTCATTCCCGAAGAAAGGCCGAAAAATTAAAGCATGTATTATATTCGTACTGAAAAAATACTATGAAGTACTCTTAAAAAAAAAAAGTTATTAACAAAAAGAACACTGTTCATGTGATCTTTTCCTCCTTATAAAAACTTACACTGGATGAATTAATATTTAATATCTAGACCCCTTTAGGTTATATATTTCAGTTTCTGTCGTATCTTGCTTTTCTCACTTCCTTCTCTGCTCAGTCCAGCTTCTGCTATTTCAACAACTTCCTTTTGGCAAAGGGACTATTTCAAATATAGCTTTCCTGTTAGGAAGTTAAATAAAGTATTTTCTTCTGATATCAGTGTAAGATTTTAAACACAAATTAACCTGTGATTTAGCATGCTAGGGTCTGTATATGTTTTGGGTTTTGATTCTTGGCGTCTTGATTCGGTTTGAGTAGCAGCTTAAGGAGAGAAGTATAATGTTTTAAGCTCAGGAAATAAGCATCAGCTATTTGATATGTAACTACTGAAGGGACTTCTTTCTTTACATTTTTGTTAGCTGTAGCATACTTATCTTTGGAAGTTACAGAAACATCTTCAGGATATTTTGGTGCTTCTTCTTTTCTACTGACTTCTCTTGAAAAGCTGCTTGTTCTTTTTAACCTTTCAGTAGCTTAGTTCTCAACCTATATTAAGCATGTTTTCTCTTTCAGGTATAGCGCAATCCTTTTTGTCTATCAGTAGTTTTGTTTTTTGGTAAGGAATAAGAAAGATTTCCAGAATAGAATGGGATGAAATTTTGTTTTGAAATTATGGTTTAAAACTTTGTCTTAAAACTGGTTTTTTGTTTTGCATTTCTCATGCTAAGATAAAATGAAGTCGTGTAGCAAAGATTATTTGAAGATTCTTAAACTTTCCTCATTTTTATTCACTTTTTATGTCTATGAATGCAGTGTTTTCAGCAATGTACAACAAAAATGTATTTTTATCAAGCATTGCCAGTGAAGTGATAGTGGAAATGAAAAATAACAGATTTTGAAGTAGCTCTGCATTAACCAGTCAAAATGTGAAAGAATTGGATTCAGAGCGAATGTGGGTTTTGATTTCTTAACTAATAGTCACTTTTCAGATGTAAAAGAGACTTAAGCTGTTGTCATTTACATGTTCTAGTACTTACTCATTTCTGTTATTGCAGAAATAATGGATGAAGCTCAGTACAGGATGTTGCCAGTCTGTAGGGGATCTCTTACAATTGCATGCAGTTTGACTTTTATTTTACCAGTAAATTAAAGTAGGCATCTTAAAGTGATTGGTCATCCTGTTTCACTAAGAGTACATTAGTGCTGTAGAGAAATGGGTGCTTGAGGACATGAGATTTGTAAAATTGCTGTACAAATGGGAGCACTTTCATGACATACCAGATTTTCCCTTTTTCTGTTCACTGGACAGTAAACAGTATGCTTACTCTTTAACTCTAGTGATGAAGACAGGTGAGAGTGGAATGACTGTATTTAGGCTTCTAACCAAAGAAAATCGATGGGCCTGGGTGCAGGCAAATGCACGTCTTGTCTACAAAAATGGAAGACCGGATTACGTCATTGCTACGCAAAGACCTCTTACGTAAGTCATCATTCTATGAAGCAGTATACTTCAAAAACTGATAACTTTTGAGCTTGTTTATATTCAGAAATTAATTCTTTATTTTAAATAAACCCCCTTTAAAACCTGAACTCCAAAAAGAAATCTTCTTCCTTTTTGTTTATTGCTAACAAACATTGAAAATGATTCTGTTATTTCAGTACTTTATGTGGCATAATCCTTTATGTGTAAAACTTCAGACATTTTTATTTCATATGAAGAATGAGAGCAGGGGTACAAGCACTATAATACAGTATCCCCATTAATGAAAACTAAGCAATCCAACTGCAGTTGTGTAGAAGAAACAGCAGATAACGTAAATTAAGTCCTTTATGGTGCTGAACTAAATTCTACATAGTATGGAATTCAGCATGATTATACAGGTTAAATAATTTTTCCTAAGGAGTCCGTAAAATGGAGAGAGAGATACTTCAGTATTGAAGTATTCATTTACTTGACACGCCAAGAAAAACGAAGTGTAGAACAAAGCCCACTTATTTTCATTTCAGCTCATAATGCACAGAAAATGGTGTATGCTATCTAGATTTAATTACAAATGTAATATGTAAATGTGGTATTACAGTCATAAGCTCCTTATTTCGTAATCTGCCTCTTGGTTTAGCTCAACTAAGTTGAGCTCGAATAGCTAGGAATTTGAAAAATGCCTACAAATAGAGTTCTTTTTTTTTTTTTAGTATTAATTCCAGGGGACAAGAAGACTACAGTAACTGCTTAGTACTGCAGTATTATGCTATGTATCTGATTTATTTTCAGAGATGAAGAAGGGGCAGAACATCTACGGAAGCGTAACATGAAATTGCCTTTCATGTTTGCCACTGGTGAAGCTGTGTTATATGAGGTATCTTTTCCTGTGTCAAGCCTTATGGATCCTTCTCAGCCGAAGAATAAAAGCACAACAGGAAAAGGAGCCAAATCAGTGCTACAAAATGATTCTGTGGATCCAAACTCCCTGCTAGGTGCCATGTTAAGGCAAGATGAGTCTGTGTATCTCTGCCCTCCAGCATCACATAAACTTTCCTTTGAGCGGAACTTCTTTGCAGACAGCAGGGATGAGCTGGGGGGTGGTGTTAGCAGCAGCTGGATGGATAATCTCCTACCTGCTGGAAATGACAACATTCTCAAGCGGGAGCTAATGGAGTGTTCCCAGGACAGTGCTGTTCCTCTCCCTGAAGACAGTGCAACACTCTTTCAAGATAACAAAACCAGTGATTTGTACAACATCATGAAAAATTTGGGTATTGACTTTGAAGATCTAAAGTGTATTCAGCAGGATGAGGAGTTTTTTAAAACTGAATTATCTGATGTGGATGATATTGGGGATATTAACATAACTGATGAAATCCTGACTTATGTTCAGGATTCCTTAAATAAGTCTGACTTCTTATATTCAGGTTGTAACCAGCAGCAGTCCTTGGTGCAGAATGAAGGTTGCTTGGTACAGCCAGAGTTAGATCCGCATCAATTTCTTCAGCACCAGAAACAGCTCATGGAGCAGCAACAGCAACAGCAGCAGCAGCAGCAGCAACTCTGTCAAAAGATGAAACATATGCAAGTCAATGGGATGTTCACAAATTGGAGCTCTGGCACTAGCATGCCTCATAGCTGCTTGCAGCAGCATCCCCAGCAATATGAATTCCCTGGCATGCATACAACTACATCCGAGTTCTCTTACAAATCAGAAGTAAACACTTCCCCGTATGCTTGTAGGCAAGAGTTTATCCCTTACAAGCAACCCACAGCAATGATGCCGCAGCTTTCTAATTTTTCTCAAATGGATTTCCCTGTAGCAGGTTTTGACAGATCGACCTATTCTGCTTCTTCCAACTTGGAGGATTTTCTCAGTTGCTTGCACCAAGTTCCTGAAAATCATGAGTGCGGGGTGAACTCTGAGTCTGTTACGCTAACTCCTCAAACATGCTACGCAGGCGCTGTTTCTATGTACCAGTGCACGCAAGAAGCACAGCCCGGCTGCGTGGATCAAATGCAGTATGATCCTATGATGACAAGTCAACAAACGTTGTTGAACAAGGTAAGGTAAACAGCGTTGCTCCAGTGCTTGCATTTTGAATCGTGATTTTATTGTTCTGGGTGGCTACCAGGATGCAGTTTCCCATAATTGTGTTTCATGGAGTCTTATGGGTTAGCAATGTGGGGAATGTCCTTGCTTTATTTGTTCTTTAGATTGAAGAGAGTTGTATTTGGTCAGGTTTTTATTTACAGGTATTCACAGCTCTGTAGCTCTCTTTGCAGTATTAAAACAAGAGTGAGTGAACTAGTCTGTTGTACCTACCAGTAATTTTCCCATAGGAGCAAAGGAAAAGCAGATGAGTCAAAAGTTTGGGATGTGCTTATATACCTTTTTTGAGAGGAGTGGCATGATGTCAGAAATATTGCCTGGAACATTTATTTTCATGAAATATGTTGTAAAGATCCAGAAAGATACCTTTTTAAAAAAACCCTCATGTTCTCTAGCTCCTCAGATTCTTCAATGCTTTTAGGATTGCTTAAAATACCAGATTGTAATGTCACATAAATAGCATGAAATATTATGCACTATTGCGTTTCTACACACAGTAGACCAAAGCTGTAAGCGCAGTTCTTCATAGGTAAAATTAACTTAGAAATTAAAGAACATAAAAATCAATTACTAAGGCGGTTCCTGATTCTGAACAACCTTTGAAGTAATGTAAATTTTACCATTTCTTTCTGTTAATGCTGCTCAAGTACAAGGCTACAGTTATTATATATATGTGGGGTTTTTTTACCTCAGTGAGTTAAGGTTCTAAAGTACTGATCTTACAAATGCTTATGCATGTGCTAAAGCATTTACAGAATTAAAGTATTAATTGCCATTTAACCTACAGAAGACAGAGGTGAGGAATGCAAGTAGAACATACCCAGTTTTTTGGTACACTTAATACAAGTACAAAACATACCCTTTTCTAAAACTGCTTCAGTAGTGGAAAAAAGATAATTGCAGAATTGCAGAAATCTAGCTAAAATGTAGGACAGTTCAGCAAGATGACCAACTGCTGCCTGGGTACCCAAGAGCTGAAGAGCATGAAGCTACTGGCAAGCTGCAGTGCGCAAGTTTGCACAGTGCTTGGGTGTATGTTGCCAAGCCGGTGTTGCCTGGTCGATGTTGTTAGCCCTTCCGTGTTTGATTGCTGCAAAGCAGTTCCAGGGTCATCCAAATTCCTCTGTAAAATAGTATAGAACTGTTCTGTTCACAAAAGCTGTACTGGTGCGATGCATAAGTTTTGAACAGCCGGTGAATAAGCAATTCCATTTCTTTCTTTTTGATGGTTGGTTTCAGCTAAATTTATTTTGTAGATTATTTTGTTGTTATGTTGCATTAATCTTTTTCTTAATTGTCTTTCTTGCTTACTTTTTCTTCTCACTTGTCTGTATAAGTTTTACTAACGACTAAGCATCTCTGAATGCAGGAAATGAATATGTCTGTTACTTCATATTTACTACAATACTGTGCTTCAGTACTAATACTGTGTTTAGCTTGTTTGTCATTAAAAAAATTGAGCAAAGGCTGCTTTGTGAAAAGTTATCCCTAAGTTCTTCAGAGGCAAATTCAGCCCCTCTTGCTATTGTATACCTATGCTGTCTGGATCTGGATAGCATTCTTAAGCAGAATGCTAGTGCAGAACTGATGCACATTAGCTCCTGTTTACCTCTGAGGAGAACTGCTGAACGTTTGTCCAAATGAGCTTAAAAAAGGAGCATGTTTCTTGATGAGATAAGGAAGGATTATTCCCCCAACCCCTTTGGTAAAAGAGTGATCGTAGATAACCAATAGCTCTCTCCAAGTGTTTGTGGGTCCAAAAACTGTGTATGCCAACTGGGGGTGGTTTCGGGTGGGAAGACACTGCTTGTTCCTAAACCAAATAGCATGGACTTTAGCAGCCTACACTGCTATATACTGTTCACATGCAAAAAAACAACATCTCTTGTATCAGACTACTCAGTTTTGACCTCCAGTCACATCTGCAAATTAACATTTTTATAGATTGATGGCAAAGTAAGGCTTTATATAAACCAAATATATTGAGAAGTGTTTTAATGTAGAAACAGTTTTTATCTAGAAATGTCATTGGTCTAGAGAAAGATAACCCTATATTTGTATATGCATATATTACAAAGATTGTATTTAGTCTTGTATCAGAGTTAAGAACTTTAAAATATGTGAACCCATGGGAACTAGTAAGTCAGAAGTATTGCTGCTGCACTTGAAGTAATCTTGTAAATTGGTGGCAAATAATACACACTTGTTTGTTGTAAATAGGGAGAATGTATCACTACGTATGATGATAAACTTAAGGTTTGATTTTTTTGCTAATTGGTAACTCAAGTTAGGATGTGGCTAAGCAGATAGGATACTACTGTCTGAGCCTGTGTTCACGCAGTCAAACCAAAGTAGAGCAGTCTTTGTGGCTGGATTTAGCACAACGACATCTCTGTCAGCAGTTGTGGAGTCTGGAGAGAGGACAGACGTTGCTATGTAAGCCACAATTGCTGTCCTTTTCTCAGCCGCCTTACTCTCATCAATTTCAATGTGAAGAGACTAGGGCATTAGAAAGCCAGAAGGGTCTATTGTAGTCATCTGCCTTGACCTCCTGCCTAACTTGTTATTGTGGTAGGATCATAGCCAATGTAGTCTAAAAACACTTTCAGTGGTGAAGGGCGGAATGGCCTTATATAATGTAATAGCTTGTTTAAGGTCAGCATTCCTTTATTAATCAGGAGAAACCTTGCTAAGTACTGGATTCTGTGTTGAGAACTCTTAGAAATTTTAATGAGCATGCTCATCTTATTAATGAAGTATATTGGAATAGTCTGCTTCTGTCAGAAGTAATCCTAGCTTATGTTATTGCAGCTATCTTTAAAAGTATGGCAACTTTGATTAAAAACATAATTCATATGACTATATTGTTGTTGTTAAAAACTTAGAAGAACTGGTCGCACTAAATTTAATGTTTGTGTAGAAGGTAAAAAAAGTTTCCAACACGCAGCATATTTTGATAGATGAATGAATGAATATATAATATATATTTTTAGGGACAGACCTTGAATGAATGAATACCTAGGATCTAAGCTACTCCTGAAGAGGTGATGGAAATGCTTAAAATACTTTGCTGTGTTTTCTTTGCATGACTGAATGGAGTATTTTGTAGATAAAGTGACTTTTCCATAGCATGACAGGAAACATTACATCAGATGATTAAAATAATCCTGTGAACAATTATGTCAAGACTGATGAAAGCCAGTCATTGCTCTTACTCGTCAATATGAAGACCATTTATCAGAAAAGCCCACCCCATGATAGCTCAGCCTCTAGACTGAATGCAGTACACTTCAGCTTACTCATAGGACTGCATGTACATTCCTGGAAGAGCTGTAAAGTCTGGATCCCATTTCAGACATGAAAATATGTAAATAGGTTGCTTTTAAAATATAACAGCTGTATGTGGAAATTAAGAGTGCTCAGTCAGACTGTGCTTTCTACAACACTTTAGATGATGATAGCAATGTTTCTTTACTTAGCCAGACGTAGGACTCTCACTGGCTGGAACATAGGAAAGTTTCAGTGATGATTGAGACCCTACTTTAATGCAAATTAGCTTCTCATCATTCATCATTTAAAAGAGTTTAAAAGCTATTCATTGTATTTTAAGATGATGTCATCCAATCTGTGTCTTTAGGAGGATTTATAAAAACTTAAAAATAAATTGGTTTCCCATACTAACCACTTATATTGTCTCTTTTCCCGTCAGTTCCAAAACGGTTTCAATGGAGGAAATGTAAATGAAGCATATCCCTCTCAGTTAGATGTGATCAGTAACACACAGACTGCCACACATCTTCAGCCTCTTCATCATCCGACAGAACCCAGATCCTTCTCAGATTTGGCATCTAGTGGATTTATGTGATTCAGATCTAGAGCTCCATCTGTGATTTTGTCTGGGCGTCAGGCTGCTCTGAGGAAAGGCTTGATAAGTCTCTTTGAGCATTGGGCTTTAACAGCTAAATTACATTTTGAGAATACGAGGTTGGTTGCACTATAGACTGGTGGATATGTAATCCAAGACCTGGCTATTTAGAGTGACAGGTGAAATTAAAACTTCTAAGTGAAAGTACGCATGTGCTGTTTTCCATCAGATTGTGTCATTGCAGTATGGATTACGTATGTATTACAGACTATGTCATGCTATACAACATAAGATAAGGCAAATGGTTTTGTTATTTAGAAAATAATTGGGCACTTTACAAATAGCATCAATGGCACAAGAAAGATGATTTCACATGTGGATTATTTCCAGACTTTATTTTTTAAAAACTATTAAAAAGCTCTGAATTCATGAGAATCAAAAGCACTTAATTTTAATGCATACTAAGCTCTTTAATCACTTCTTTTATATTTAAATCCTTTTGTTTTAAATCTCCATTTCTAGCACTTTAATAGAAGGCTTAATACAAGGATATGATATGCAACTTCAGGTTTTCTATGAAACAGACCCCTTGCATTCCTCCTTTTCTTGTCAACCTTAAGTGCCTCACAGTTTAGCTACCTTGTTTTTGATGGGAACTTATTTTAGCAAAACTCACTATTATGTGTAATCTATATTATGTGAACCTTTGTCTAACATTTACAGTGCTACTGGCTGTATCATTTTTTTCTTTTTCCCCTAAAAATAATTTGTTCAGATAATGACTTAATTCTTTATCTGTGGACTTGTTATGCTATTATCAAGACTCGTTAATGTTCTGAATTTAGTTCAGGTAAAGAGTTTTGGTTTATCCTAGATTGCTTTTCTGCTTTCTTCAGGTAATACAGGGTATATTAAAAAAGCAAACTTTGCTGAGGGGGAGGAGCAGTTCCTCAGGATTAGTTTTAGATTATTAATGCTGAAAAACATGTGCCTTATCTTGTGTTAAAATGCTCATAATGTTCTTTAGAAATAATACAAGGCTGCTCTATGCAAATATTTTCATTAAAATGGATATTGAAAAGGTTTGCATTTTAAATAAGGGGGAAAGGAGTCTCAATAGCGATTGGTATTGACATTTACTTTGACTGCAGTTTTCAGTGTTGGTAGTGGGGAGAGGGTCAGGTTTGGTTTAAACTTTATCCCTAGAAAATTGCACTGCGAAGTACAGAGAGGTTAGTCTTTCTGTGTATGTTGATCCATTTGAAAACCTTTGTGCGAAATATGAAATTGGGAAAGGAAAAAAGTCATTAGAGAAATTCTCCTTGTAATAGGCTTTATTTTCAGGAAATAAACCCACATCCACAAAAACATTCTGGGTTTTTATCTGAGAGGATTGTTAGAATTACAGACACCAATGTTTGGTGCAAAATAATAATTATATGAAAATACAGAAATGTGTATATGTTCAAAATATTTCATACTCTTGTGTGTTGTATAGGTCATATATAATAAAATGTCTTTGTGAAATATTTTAAAGCAGTTAATTTTAAAGTGTTACATCATTATATGTTAAGAACAGTTTTATTACATTTGTTACATGTAATATAAAATGGCGATTTAGCCAGTTTGTGACTATTGTTAAAACGGGAAAAAAAAACCCCTAATTGGCTCCCTCCAGATAGTTGTTAATATTGTTTAAATCAAGGACAATCACTTAAAATTGGAATCCTTTTGTAGCTGAAACATGCTTGCTTTGAAGAAGAGCATATTACCTTCCATTCTGTGTGGTATGATACGCTAGGCCAAACTTCTAATTCAGTTACAACTTTTCAGATGAGTAACTTCAGCAGTTCTTTTAAGTGAAATTACCATATATGAAAGGGACATTAAGGAAGCAATTACTGTTCAGGAAAAGCCCATAAAGACATTGTGGGTTGTATTACAAGGTTGCTTTTTTTGTTTGTTTGTTTAACGTTTCAGATTCTGTTTTCAGCACAAGACATCAGTAACAGAGCTAAATAATGTAATTTGAATTAGTTTGAGTTTCTGTCCTTTGTTTTTAATTGGAGGTCTTTTTTTACGCCACATCTGAAACGTCTTCCATATCTAGTTAGTGTATCGTGTTCGTGTTTGAACTTGAAAATTAGGAAAATGCTATAAAACCAGAAGGTTCAAAGGGATAATGTATGTTTTAAATCTTACAAACCAGTATATATCCTGTTTATGAATTTAGTTAGACCAAATACATGTTGTCCTATCACTAAGTGCCAAGGGTGCAGTACTACAACTGTGCTGCCCTACTTACTGTAAACAAATTAGTTGTTTATATGCATATCAATGTATTTTGTGCGTTATCTTATGCGTGCAACATTGACTGTATTAGTGCACTCTTGATCTGCACCATACTGTACCTACAGTGCACAGGTGTTTCTGAATTGGATCTCTGTTAGCCCTTCAGGTCTAAGTAAGATTTTAACCCAGTGTTAGTCAGTATTACTATCCATTTTTATACAAGTTTCCTTAGCTTGTTTTTCTTTCCAGTTCTTGTCTCTCGTTTGCTATGCCTGCACATACCATGCAGTACACCTCTTGCGTTAAGGTATGGTTTTGTAGCGCTCTTGCTCATGCCCACTAAAGTTTGTAAGACATAATATATGGTAATAAAATAATCACTTGAATGTAGCTGAAATGTATGTTCTTTTACTGCAAAAATGTTTGATTTGAGCAGCATACAAAAAAATGTTATCATATAGTTACTGGTATCTCTTGAGAGCTCATTGTCTAATAGTTTACAAAACTATTGTTATTTACATCACTGTGGACTTTGCACTTCTCTGAATATTAGATGCAAATACAATGTATATAATTTAGAGTGGTGAACAGATGTGTATTTGTCCATGGAATTAGTATTTTATACTTGCATGAAAATGAGCTTATAAATAAACTTTATAAATAGTAAGCCACAATTAGCAGTTGGAAGGCTTCTGTATTCATTGTTTAATGACACAGTTGAAAAGTACTGAGGCAGGAATAGATTTCTCCATATATGCTGCTAAAAATAAGGATTTTCTCTTTTGAGATTTGTAGCTGGCCATTGGTAACTTATTAACTGTTTATTGCTGCTTCATAAATAGTATTTTTAACTTAAGAAAAAATTTTTTTAGTTTGTTTCTAATTATTGTTACTACTGTTTCCTAGGTGCTATATTGGCTTTGCATGATAATCTTTTAAAATCAGTTGTAGTGCGGTATCAAGTGTTTCACTGTAATCACCTATGCAGTTTACCAACCTTACAGTAGTTCTTTGGTTTAGCAACATGATAGACAAGAATTTAATTGTATTCAACTGTGCTGTTACCTTGTAATGTATTCAGACACCTGCCTTAGCCAGAGCCCCTACTAGGTCTTCTAGTTTATTTTTCTTGCATAGTGCAAAAAGAGAAGCTGAGATAGAAGAGTAATTCAACAGTGCTGCAAATCTGTTAAGTAACATCTGGAAATAATCAGGCAATAATATAAGCAACGTAGCCTCTCCTTTTTTTGTAATCTTTGCATTTGTTAAAAGGATACCTTCAAGCCACATAATGTGGTTCCAGAAGCGTAACTGATCCCTCACTGTCCAGTTTTGTTTGAAGGAGGGAGAAATTTTCTTCTGGACTAAGCCATTTTCTTTATGATTTATGGAATTCTATTTCTATTTCCACATGAAAGTGAACAACCATGGTGGTACCTAACCTGCAGTAGTCGACATCATCATAAGCTCAGGCAGTTCATTGGTGGAAGTCATCTTACTCAAATTTCAGAGGGAGATTTTCCCAAATAGCTCTTTTGGAAATGCGTTTTCCTAGTGGGGAACCATATTCCCACTCACATACTTTAAACTGAGAGCTGTTTTAGTCTGAGGTGATTTTGTTCGCCTGAGAACTGGTTTACTAATTTAGGTTAAAGTTGCTATCTAGAATAGTAACTTTAATCCCACTTTTAATATTTTTATTCTGTCCATTGATTAAGTTGAAGCTTTAGACGTCCATAATACAAGCTGACATCTAAAACTAACAATGAAATTCCACCCATCGCATACTCTGTGTAATGTGAACATTTCCAGCACAGGCCACTGTTCACTTTTCCCCTTTTCATTTGTTACCTCCAGTGAGCAATATTCACTTTGATTGCTTACCAGGGGATCAGAGCCAGCTCTCCAGAACAACATCTATTCTTCCCCTCAAACAAGTTCTGATGCATTGATTTTTGTGCTGAACTTACATTTTATAAATCCTTTTATCTCTTGAAGTTGATCTTCCTGACAAGTAAAGAAGGATCATAATAGTAAGGCACCAGCAAGTAAGTGCAAAATTTTCAAAGGTTTAACCAATGATGTGAAATCCAAGATGTGATCAGTCTTTGAGACACTGAGATTTCTTCTTTATAACCTACCCTTTCTAGTCAAGGTTCAGCAGGCAATGTTATTAGCATTAAACAAAGCTAAGTACAATTTAGTTTCCAGAGTAGGCAGTCTTTGAGAAATGGAGAGGTTCCTCAACACTAAAATTACTGTGGTTCTTATAATTTATACCGAAGCCAACAGGCTTTTATCTTCACTTGACTCCAGCCTGGCTACAAATGAATGTGTATACAATATTCAGAAATTAATAACTTCAACAGATCTTTTTTACATTGTTTTGAAGTTTGTGTTTGATCATAAGTGCATGTCTAAAATCCATACAAATAAGTTTGAGAAGTTTCACTATTTAAAAAAAAATAAAAACCTGTAAGAGGAAGCCTGAGGGATGTCGGGACTAATTGGAATTCTTCATACTGCATAATAATAATAAAAAAAATAAATTTAACAATTCCTCCTGTATTTCAGAACATCAAGGGAGAAAAAGAAAGTAATACTTTTTTATCAGATTTTTTCTTTTTTACTGACTACAGACATGAAGACTTCCCTCAAAGTGGAATAACAGGTGTCTATTGGTATGTCTATGAGCCAGAGGAACTTGGCTCCTTGCTAATGAAAGGAAGAGCTAAATTAGAAGAAACTACTGAATTCACTTTATAGAATCATAGAATCGTAGAATAGTTAGGGTTGGAAAGGACCTTAAGATCATCTAGTTCCAACCCCCCTGCCATGG
>JANEMJ010062275.1:0-19507 GCA_024361745.1 Cacatua alba
TTGTTTATCTGTTATTGCCTTGCTAAATTAATAAATTTATATTTTATATCACGAGATTGGCTCGCTCGTCGATCACAGTTTGGTCCCCAGTGCCAGTCTGCTGCTCTCTTCCCCTTCATTTGACATGTTTGGGAGAGGACCAGCTCCCTCCTTTCCCCAAAGCAAAGGGTGCTAGTGCTGAGTGGCCAAGCACCAGGCAGAGCCTCTCCCCAGATCCATGGCTGCCAGGCCAAGCTCCCCGAGTTCCCCCTACCTGAATCCCTGTCTGAAAGGCTTCAGCTCTGCACAAAGGTTTTCTAAGGTGAGGCCAGGAAGGGAGACCTCCTCAGAGCTGTTGAATTCATCTTCGACTTGTGAAACCGACTTTGATGTTAGACAGAGCCAAGCTTTGCAAGGGCCATCTCTGCTCCACTTCTGGAGAGAAGAAAGTTTCATTGTTTTGGCCACGGGCAATGGCGCCGGTTCAAATATTTAGTGTGCACAATGACAAATACTCTGTACCTTAGCACATTCATACTTCAGGAGCCACCAAGAGGGATTTAAACACATCTGAGTGCTCAGCGAGAACAGGAGGTTGTGTTTAAACCTTTGCAGTCTTGCCTTAACAAGAGCTGCTGACAGAGCGAGCCTGCAAGGAGCCCATACCACATAGTGTATGCAAGTCCCCTTTGCTACATAAGGATTCTAGCCAGAATAATGATACTTTATGCCAAGTGAGTGAATGCTGCCAGTCAGAGCAGAAGACAGGAGGATGCTGCACAAGGACATCAATCTCAAGAACAAAGTAAACCATGGTCCACCTTTGCGGAAGCTAAAAATAGTGCACGTTAGGATTTGCAGAGCGAAAGCAGTAAAGAAAAGCTTGGAAGTGGGAAGGGGAGCTCTTGTACTGACAGGGTGACAACCAGCCCCCTGCGCCAGAGGGTGGGAGATGCCTCATTAACATCCCGCATTCCTGGGCTCTGCCCCTTATCTTGAGATCTTAATGGTAACAACAGCCAGCCATTTGTACCTGAAGCAGGCTGCCAGGCCAGAAAAGCCTTTCAGGTGTACAAGCTCCTTCAGTGCTGCCGATTCCTAATTACTGTAGGAGGCATTTCACAGTATTTGGTGTGTTTGGGGGGGTTGAATTTTTTATAGCTCCACATGCCCGAATCTTGTCAATATGTGAGAATTTCTGCCCAGATTTCACATGATTTCTTTTTCTAACCCACAACTTGCTTCTTTCAGAGGATGCGAAAGTGAAGCTCTGTGATTTTAGAGGCAGTGCTTGGACAAAAGGAATCCTTCTCATCTCGGGCTGAGCTGGGGAATTGCTCTCAGGGTGAGACCCACCAGCCCAACGAGCAGCTTCCCCAAAAACTGCTTCCCTCGCGGGGAGGCTGAGGGATGAAGTGGACACAAGGGGCGCCATACAGTGTTTGAAAGCAGGAAGAGGAAAATAAATACCCTGCTCCCCTTGCAGAGGTGATGTCGTGGAGAAGCTGAGCCAGTAAGGATGCTGCAGGGATGCAGCATCCCAGGGGAACTTCAGGGATAGACCTGCTCATCCAGAGGTTCCCATACGCTGCATGTCTCTCTTTTCAAACACAGCAGCCACTTTGCACAGGGGCAGCCAACCAGAGGGTTTAGTCCAGTAGCAGACCTCTCCCTAATTCTCTGGATCTTTGCATTCCCTTTACCGGCCTCTCCCCAGAGATGTGTATGGGCAGACGTGTGCCCTCCTCACCCGCTGCATCCGAAGTGAGCTAGGTGGGGATCTGAGCTGTGTGCGAGTGGCCAGGCAGCCTTCTGGGGGAGCCTGGAGCAGCCCTGCAGACACTCATCCGTAATTCAGGCTTTCTCTCTGTAGTATGGCTCTCTAAGTCACTCCTTACATAACTCATGCTATTTTCATTTCCCGAAGGCTTTTATTTAATGGAAACAAACACTTTTAAACGGATTCCCAAAGTTAGGGTTACGTTAGTGTTTAGCAATCTCAGGGTAAATTGAAATTTCCCGCTTAAAATAGCAGGTAGAAATTAAACCGGTGGTTTCTACTGTGGGAAGATGTTCTCTCTGAAGTTTTGCTGTGTGTGCAGTGCAATCCCATTTAGGGTTAATTATTCATTTTCTTACTTTGAAGTGCCTGGCGTGACGTGTGATAACCCACGCAGCGCCGGGCAGGATTTATCTGGGGGGAAAAGTTACTCCTTGAAATTCCTAAATATATTATTGTGTTCATTTAAAAATAATCATAAAAATCCCTGGAAGGTCAGTGCATGGAAACCTGGGGGGAAGGGTGACCACCCTTCTCCTTCCCTAGAGGTGGGCATTAAACTAATGAGAAAATCCCTCTTAGCTGTAAGTTACAAGAAATCATTTCAAGATCACCAGAGGGATACTCGTCACGTGCAGCGTTTGACTCAAGGGATACACACCGCCTGCAAATGCTTTGTGTAACCTGGGGAAGCCCAGGATTCCCGGCACCAGTGCCTGATTTAGACACTGAGGCAGAGGCAGCAGCGAGCGGCAGGGAGCGGGAGCAGGCAGCAGAGAAGGGGAGCAGGCAGCAGGGAGAGGGAGCAGGCAGCAAAGAGCAGGCAGGAGCAGGCAACAGAGTGTGTGAGCAGGCAGCAGAGAGCAGAAGCAGAGAGCAAGAACAGAGAGAGGGAGCAGGCAGCAGTGGGCAGCAGCAGGCAGCAGCAGACAGCAGTGGGCAGAAGCAGGCAGCAGTGGGCAGCACTGGGCAGCAGTGGGCAGAAGCAGGCAGCAGTGGGCAGTAGTGGGCAGCAGTGGGCAGAAGCTGGCAGCAGTAGGCAGAAGCAGGCAGCATTGGGAAACAGTGGGTAGAAACAGGCAGCAGTGGACAGCAGAGGACAGAAGCAGTCAGTAGTAGGTGGCAGCGGGCAGCAGTGTGCAGCAGCGGGCAGTACTGGGCAGAAGTGGGCAGCAGCGGGCAGCAGGACAGAAGCAGGGGGCAGCAGTGAACAGAAGCAGCCAGCAGAGAACAGAAGCAGCCAGCAGCGGGCAGCAGTGGGCAGTAATGGGCAGCAGTGGACAGGAGCAGCCAGTAGCGGGCAGCAGCGGGCATCAGTGGACAGTAGTGGGCAGAAGCAGGCAGCAGTGACCAGCAGAGGGCAGTAGCGGGCAACAGCGGGTAGAAGCAGTGGGCAACAGCGGGCAGAAGTGGGCAGTAGTGGGCAGCAGTGGGTAGCAGTGGGAAGCAGCAGGCAGCAGCGGGCAGCAGTGGACAGGAGCAGCCAGTAGTGGGCAGCAGTGGACACCAGTGGGCAGTAGTGGGCAGCAGTGGGTAGCAGTGGGAAGCAGCAGGCAGCAGCGGGCAGCAGTGGGCAGAAGCAGTGGGCAGCAGTGGACAGGAGCAGCCAGTAGTGGGCAGCAGTGGGCAGCAGTGGACAGCAGCGGGCAGCAGCGGGCAGCAGTGGGCAGCAGCAGGCAGTAGCGGGCAGCAGCGGGCAGAAGCAGTGGGCAGCAGTGGGCAGCAGTGGGCAGCAGTGGGCAGCAGCGGGAAGCAGTGGGCAGCAGCGAGCAGTAGTGGGCAGCAGTGGGCAGAGCAGTGGGCAAGAGTGGGCAGTAGTGGGCAGCAGTGGGCAGAGCAGCGGCCAACAGTGGGCAGCAGTGGGCAGTAGTGGGCAGCAGTGGGCAGAGCAGCGGCCAACAGTGGGCAGCAGTGGGCAGCAGCAGGCAGCAGTGGACAGAAGCAGTGGGCAGCAGTGGACAGAAGCAGCGGGCAGCAGTGGACAGAAGCAGCCAGCAACACACCATAGCTACTCTGTCACTACTGGAATCAGGCATGCTCTGGTGGTGCCAATACACTAGAATGAGCACCCACATGTACTTCTTGGTAAACATCAGTTTGTATAGCATATAAGCAAGTATAACATTAACTATTTACACGGGCCTTAGTCTGCTTTGGCTTCACAATAACGTCCCTTAGAGCAGAAGGCATCTGCATGTCAAGGTTTTCAATAAAAGCCAGTGATACTGGATGGGCCACAACACCCATCTTCAAGAAGCATGAGCATCCAGGTGTGCCAGATGTGCTTTGGAAACACGGATGGCGGGTTTCTGTCCATGCAAGGCTGGCTGGCAGAGATCTGAGAGACAGAGTCCTGGTCAGTGCAGTCCTGCAAGCACAGCCTAGGTCTGTGGGCAAGCAGCAGCAGAATGAGCCTCTACCCATCACCCAGCCCTGGGGGCTCAGACACTTAGATGGTCAATAATCTTTGAACATCATATCTCATATCAGACCTTCCTGTGCAGGGGATTTTATTTATAGATACAGACACAGATACAGAGATACAAACTTCAGCTCCTTGTTCCTCATTAGACCCTTGGACCCAATTTCCTTTGGGATCTGTTATCTTAAAGCATTGCCAGAGACTGCTGTACTGTATCCAGAGAGAAAGTGACAAGCACTATATAACCAAATTATTAAATGAATCAAGTCATTTGATATTTGCAAGAAAAAATGTTTCTCCCAGAGCTCATCATTTATTAAAACCTGAAGTCAAGAGCTGAATATTTATAGTTTTGTTCCTCTTTCTGGAGCTTTCTAGACATATTTTGTTCAGTTGGCCAAAAAAATTAGATGTGCATTCAGAAGGAAGAAATCTGAAATGCTTTCCCAGATAGCTTTCCTCTTGGAAGATATTAAAAATTTTGCCCTAAATGGGCACTTAAATAGCGGATGATTTTTCCCAGCTAACTAGCTTTCTGGCCTTTAGTAACTTTGGGTTTGTCTCACACAGTACAATGTGGTGATACTGGAGCCCATGCGAATTGGGATACTCACACCTCAGGGCTGTCACATCTTGGTCCAGGGCTTCTTTGTCACAAGTACTTGTGCACAAACAGCACAGGAGCTCTTGTCCTGCAAAGCCCATACACACGCCTTACAGCACACAAAGCAGTTTTTGGCTGGGTTACTCCAGAGCATGTGTTGAAACCCCAGTGCGGGATCACAAGCAGGGAGCTGCTGCCCTTGTGTCTGGAAGAGCCACAGCTCAGGTTAGTCCTTGTCCTCAGGTTAGTCCTTGTGTGGTCCCGAGTCTTCTCATGTTTGCCAAGTTTTCCTCCAAGTCTCAGTTCCATCACCTGCAAAGCACATCAAATTCAGCTGAGCGAAGGCACTTCCCTGGGACCTGCTTCTGAGCCCACCAAGTGGAATGCAAACTGCCCAAGGCACACATTTACTCACACAGAAAGTCAAAGGCTTGATTTTTGACAGCATGTTCTCTAACGCACAGCTCAAGACTGTCATGCTGGAGTCATGGTTGTTTTAAACTGCAGTGGCACAAATAATAAGTATTTGTAGATTATCACAGAATCCCAGACTGGTTTGGGTTGGGAGTGACCTTAAAGCTCATCCAGTTCCAACCCCCTGCCACAGGCAGGGACACCTTCCACCAGACCAGGTTGCTCCAAGCCCCGTCCAACCTGGCCTTGAACACTGCCAGGGATGGGGCAGCCACAGCTTCTCTGGGCAATCTTGTGCCAGCACCTCAGCACCCTCACAGGGAAGATCTTCTGCCTAAGATCTCATCTCAATCTCCCCTCTGGCAGCTTAAAGCCATTCCCCCTTGTCCCGTCCCTACAGGCCCTTGTAAAAAGTCAGTCTCCAGGTTTCTGGTCACTTGAATTGGCATATGCCTAAGAAACCGGCTGATTTGTTTAAAAATCTCTTTCAGGATTTTTTTCCTCCAAAATCATATAGAAAAATAAAGCCTTCATTACAGAAACAGATCACCTACAATCATAAGCACACCTGCCAAGCATGCGCAGGGGGAGATGCACATAGCCTCTCCTCTGCAAGTGGACAAGCAAGATTCAAAAGATGAGTAGAAAGCTTTAATAAAAGCGGTCTGTTGCTGGAGGAAAAGGCCAAATCAGTAACAATTCATCTGCTTAATATTGGCCACTCTTTGGACCAGGTCCTGCACCTTTAACAGTAAAGTTTCAAAACAGAAGCACTCTGCAAAAAGGCATCTGTGTGGGAGAAAAACTGGTGGCAGAAGTGACAGCTGAACTGGTTCCCCTCTGCACTGCTGCAGTTGGCGAATTCTAGTGCAAACATCAAAAAAGAGTTGGTTTTTTTACGTAGGCAGGACAAAGCGCTGGCTGGAGCAGTGTACAGTGTACGTCAGGGGTCAGAATATTAGGGAGGGCATCAGCCCTGAAGTCAGAGGTGGCAGAGAGAGGCAAGTGATACAGGATGAGTGAGATCCAGCAACCAGTCTCATCACTGTCATACATGTTCATTCAGAAGGGCTCAGTACTGTGCGATAAGAGACATCCACGGGTCTGACCTCCCAGCTGTACGTGTGAGCAGTATAGGGGACTGACCATATACATGCGAGGATTGCACTCCTCTGGGACAAAGATACCTCCAGTGGCAAGGTCTCAGTCCTGATGGAAACACGCTTGAAGCGTGGTATTTTCTCCCTGCTGTTGAGATGGAAGTTACTGACAGATTTTTCTCTGCTTCTAAATAATAATTCCAAGTCAGAAGGCACCACTATGAAAATCTGCTTAGCACACAGTTGCAGACTTCTACCACCATGTTTTGCATAAGGAAGCCCAGAAAAGCAGAGGATCCACACTTAAGCTTCAGTGTAACAGGCTAAAAAGATCATTTGTTCATGGGCTATTCAGCAAGTGGCTTGCCATACACTTCCCGCAACATACACAGTTATACAATGCAGCAGCGCTTGGCAATTACACAGCCTCTTTCATTCAAGTGCCACAAATAATTTAGCAAGCATTCATTAAATCACTTGCACAACATCCTTGCTGATAAAGTCCACATGCTAATTGTGTCTCAGCATCACAGGCTGAGGCGCAGAGAGGTTTAGGGACTCACTCAGGGTCACATTTTGAGGATATCAGTAGGGATCACTGCCATCTTCCCTCTCATCACCTAATGTCAGTTACTATATGCAACTTCCTCTGTTTGGATTTTAAATACAGATGACTGATGGCATCTCTCTATTCCTGTTGGAAGGAATCCATGTGTCAAATCTGAGTGTGAGAATACCATATTTTGATACAAATGTATGCCATAAAAGGAGATCATGCTAGTAGAGCTTGCAAATTCATAGCCCTTTAAGTCTTGAAGCATCTCAAGGAGCTCTTCCCTGAGTATTTATATGATTTTCATTTTGCCACCTCTCAAGTGGAACATAATATTCCCTTAATAGCACACAGAATACACAGCATAGAAAGTGAGGAACCGTATCCAAGGATAGGGCTGAGAACGAGAAAGGGTTTAAACCCAGAAATAGGGTAGTGCTTCAACAAAAGCCTTTATCTAGAATTCCAATTTATCTCCCCTGTTTACTTGAAATGCTATTATGAAAATCTGCCTTATTTTCTGCTTATCACAGAGCAGAGAATTTCAGCTGCAAAGTTTTATACTGGGGAGTGTCGAGTGTCCTGCAACTTATGCCTCAGTACAACAGTAACCTTCTGGGTAGCCAGAGCCACTCATTCCTGGGCCAGACAGAAGGTAAAATGCTACTTACGGTCTGGGTTGCTGAAAATGATCCCACAGCACGTAATTTCCCAAGAGCTTTGGTTTTATTTATAAAGGGACAGTGTTAACTAACAGGCAGTTATTACTGGAAATGGATGAAACCTTGGACTCAGAAAGTCAATAAGCCACTGCTCTGCATGTGTGCATCAGGGAGGATGTACTCGGTACTCTCCTCGCTGCTTGAGACAGCTGTCAGCCTCCTTTACCCTACTCATGCAGGCTTTGTAGTGGGAACTTAGGGAATTCCTCAGTCAAAAGCATTCAGACCACTGCAGTGCTGGCAGTCAATCCCCTAGTTACTTTAGTCCTCTTATTTTGGTTCTCTTGTATTCACAAGAGTGAGATTCTTCACTGTTTCAGCCTCCTTTGAGTGCTCAGGTGTGTTTCTTCTCATGTGCAAACATTCCCTGCCAGAATGGCTGCAGCAGGCCCTGGGCAGAGAACGGCAGCCTCGTAGCAGCATCGCAGGAATGGATGGAGAAGATGCTCCTGATCTGCTCCAGCACTAGGGTCATGTCCCAGCTCATGTCCCCTGTGGATGCCACAGTTTGCCTCTTTATGGTGTGTAGGGATGAAGGATATGAACACTGAGAGAAGTGGGGGGGATTGGATAAGGTGAGACACAATATCTCAGGCTACCTTAGCAGTTTCTGGCGGGGGCACCTACAGATTCAGCTGCTCTGCAGCTGTGGGGCTTGCATCTAGTTTATAGAATAACAAAGTGGTTTGGGTTGGAAGGGACATTAAAGCTCATCCAGTTCCAACGCCCTGCCACAGGCAGGGACACCTTCCACTAGAGCAGGTTCCCATTATACCATTGTTCTCAAATCTATTTGAGAAATATGAGTTTAAAGCTGGTTGAAATACAGTGCAGCACAAATCCCCACTGTCAGTGTCTACACATTAAGGAATCATTTACTGTAAACTATACGATTTACACCATGGAAAGCAAAGACAGTGAATCTTAAAGAACAAATGTCATCATGACGGGTAACCATCATCAAGTCCAGACTTGAGCCTTCTGCCTTTGTCTGAGACACTGGAGGGGAACACTAGCAAGCACGCGGGCATCCATTTCTTTCTTTCCCTTTGGTGTTCTTTCCCAACGTTTTTGACACACTATCTTCCTGACCCTTCTCATGAGCCACCTCTTTCACAGACTACCTTTAAGGGTGGAGGGGAACTGCTTACAGAGACCTTACTCCTTTTATCTCCTACTTGTACAACCATGCCTGCCATCCAAAAGTCTGACACAGATAACTGCTCAGCATGTTCCCTGCTTCAGGAGTGCAGCCAGAGGAGGTGGGATCGCTGCTCCCATCTCCCTTCCTACACATGGTTTGTGTAAATGTGGGGTTTCTGTTCTATTTTTAATTACATGGCCTCCTGTGAATGCCACTGGGGTTAGAAATTTAGGAAAATGAGTTCTAAATGTTTGGATTTTCAGATCCTGTTAATCAAGGCCAGAGTTTCTCAATGAAGGAAGTTCTGAGTAGCACTTTCAGTTCATTTTCGCTTCTGTGTGGAATACTCCAGAAGTTAAGTGCTAATTTTATTAATGTATTATCTATTAAAATACACCCAGATCGGTGCAATAACCCAGCTAATGGCATCTGTAATTATTTGATTGCAGTTGCTGAACTACGGTTCTCTGAATATTAAGAATATTATGCACTGCAATAAAGCCAAGGGATAGTCTAACTGTCATGAATTCAGATAAAACAGCTATAAAAAATCCTACGCGCAGTATTAAGCCCTCAAAATGAACACCAGGAGTACGTCTTCCCCTCCCAACTCTAACTTTATGTGATGCTTGTAAGTTATATTTAGAGGAATATATTACTATTTAGAACAGGTTAACTAGCTTTCTCCCCCCATTATTTCAGTATCTGTGTACTGAGACATGTACATATGTATCTTCTCCTCCAGCATCCTCATTCCCAACATCCCTAGGGCTGCTAGCTGTGGCACATTGTGAACCAAAACATTCAGCCTGCTCCAGTCAAGGAAATTTAGTAATTTCTCACCCCATATGTATTTTTACAATCTGTTTCCACTGATTCGCAGGTAAGGACTTGGTACAGTGGTCTTTAAATGACAGAAATAAATAGAAAAGCACCTTTTTAAAGAGCTACATCATGATGGCTCTCCCCAGAATGAAGAAGCCATCATGTAGGAAACATGATGTGCCATGGGGACTAGAACAATACAGTTTTGGGAAAAAAAGGAAAAACAAAAAGAGGTGACAGCAGCAAAGCATGACTGCAGAAAAAGAATAGCGTGAATTCATAAGAAGCAGGGGAACGTATCAACTAGCTGATCACACTGCTGCCTCACTATGGAGATTATAGGGGCAGAGGGTATAGGAAACCCACAAATCTAAAAGTACTTTATTTAACAAGACCAAACTGGTGCCCCTGAGAACACGTCACAGGTACCTTCGAGCCAGGTTTTACTCACTGTAAACGCTAAGCTACCAAACTTGCCCTGCGAGGAGTGGTCAAGGACAAACCTCTTCAAACCTCTGACAGAGCTAAGCCAGCCAAGAAAACCAAACCAGCCCTCCAAACCATGATAAAGCCCAGAAATTCCCTCCAGGTCCCGCAGGCTGTCGGGCACTAAGCCTCCAGCACCTCCCCGCAGAGCAGACACCTCCATTTCTGTTTTGCACAAGGGTATCTAATAAAGATAAGGAACTGCCTTGATGGCAGTGGCAATAATCCATGGGGCTGGAAGACGATGTGCTGACACAGGCTACTAAAGCTGTGCACTACCTCGGTGGTAATTTTAATTCCCTGTTCCTAAAGGAATTAAAAATGGGTTTGAACTGAGTTTTTAGCATGTCTCATTTGTTCTGCAGGTTGTACTGGAATTATTTATGACTTTTCTTAGGCATCTTCTTAGGGAAGGCCAATGTCTAAAAAACCCTCCTTCCCTATCTTCTTCCCTTCTGTTTCCTCTCCAAAAGACAATTTAAAGGTGAAGGACTTAGCTAATACTTCTCTTACAGAAGAGAAGAATGACTTAAACCACTTAATTTAGCTCTTGTTGCTTGATGACTTCATATTGATTGAAGTCTGCTCTGTCAGCAGACTGTGTCTCACCATCTCCACATCACATGAGGCCAATAAGCCAGATCAAGGGACTAATTTGACTGAAAACCAGCATTTATTTCAAACACAGTAAGATAAAAGGAATGTTTTCAGTCTGATCTGGTTTGGTAGGGGATACACAACTGTGAATGCTGACATAAAAAAAAGGGAAGGAAAAATCTGGCTGGGGAGGAACTTTATGTGAGTGCCTGTACTTTGCCTAAACCTTGTTCTGTTTGACACTGCCCTCATCTCCCAGCAAATGAAATGAGGGAGAGCTGGAGTGGTAAAACAGGCAGAGGCGACCCAAACTGTCTCAAGCTGCAAGGCCACAACCGGAACTTCAGATCTGGAGTGAAAGGCAAAGAAAATACAGGAAAAAAACCCCAAAAAACAACAAAAAAAAACCTTTTTAAAGAAATTAAGCTTATCCCATTTCCATGTTTATTGCATTTAAAGGTCTGTTTCTGGTTTATTCCCAGGAGTAAAATACAGGAAGAGCTACAGACCATTTATTGACAACAACTGGCTATAGTGTTGGGAGGAGAAGAATATGCTCGAGTAAGTGCTCCAGCATCCTCATAAATCTGCACTGGAACAGACTCTAGCCATTGTATTTCTAAGGCTGTTACAACAGAGCACAGCAGGACATACTTGCACCATAGCAACCCAGAAAACTGCCCCATCAGAGTACATTTCCACTCTCTGCAACACCAATCTTCCCCTGTCTTTGTTTCTCAAAGCAAATTGATATATTCAGGTCTTGAAAGTAGCACTCAAAGCCCGAGTCCCATCCAGTGCCACTTAAAGTCTCCTGTACTCCATTGAACAGCAGCAACAGGAAACAGCAGTGTCTCCCTAAGCTGCAGAGATTCCTTCAATACACACCAACTTTCTGGAGCCCAGCGCTCGCTCTTTTTGGTGTGTATTGGAGAGATTTAATCTGAGATAAGTTCCAGTTGTGTTCTCCACATTACCCTCCCTCACGGTACCACGAGCCCCCACCATGAGGATGGGGGCTCAGTTCACATCCTGAGATCTGCTGAAAGTGATCTGAGACCAAGTCACTGGGCTGCACTGTGGGAAGTGATGCTGGGACTCCCATTCAGCCCCGCTACCTCTGCTGCCGTGTCTGTGGCTGCTGGCACATATCAGCCAGGCAGCTAGAGCTGATAATACCAAATTACACCTAGTAACCAGAACTTGTCTGTTAAACCTTGTATTCTTTAGTATTTGCATCATGTTTCATTTTAAATATTTTATTAACACTTCATGACAAAAATCTGTTCTTGTGCAATCTTCCTGGTGAAAGAAGGTATTTCATTAAGCACTTACAAAGTCAATAGGACATCAACCTTTTCCTTGAACTAGAAAAGAGGCATTACAGAAGGGAAACCTCATACATTATCCACTGAGGCTGAATGACTCTATTGCCATCCCCAGTTTACTGCATGTCCTGGCTGCTCAGGACAAATTGTAAAGAAGATTTTAGAGAACTGACACTATGGGGATCCCTGAACGGCAGGTATTAATTCCATACTTCTTATGGAATATAAGTGTATTATCTCCTTTATATAGGTGGAGAATTAAGCAGAGAAGCTACAGTACCCATTCTGGGGAGTGCTGTCCTACTCCCACACAAGCTAGATGAAGTCTTCCCTGGCCTGGGTCCCAAGAGATTACTGGTATTCGAACAGCTATTGAATCCTCCAATAGCTGAGCTGCAGAACTGCAAATATTATATTTAGCATTTGAAATGCTTTAAACTCAGTCAGTCATTACAACATGGGAGTAGGAGGACTGATTTCTTTTTTCCTACTCAACTGGTTAGAAGAGTGTGGGGAGAGACGTACTTTGTGAATTAAATAATTTGGTAAGAACTGAAAGGACATTGCTATGGAAGCTGCAGTCCAAGACCTGATGTCTAACCTCTGTTCACATCACTGCTTAACTCTTTGCACAGCTGTGCACAACATTCCCACTTGCTCTTTTCAATAAAAAGTTCAAATCCAGTTCTCCTTGAGGAAATAAAACATTCAGTAGCTTCAGTGGGGGTTCTGCTGAGCCCCTAAGGTGTGATCAGGGAGCTTGCTTTCATGGCTTATTCAGCCATCTAACTCAGCTAAAAACGTTTCCTACAGAGCTCTGTAGGCACAACTGAAGCAGACCCTCCCGCACTCCTGTTCATGTGCATCTAGTCTGTTTGTGAGTACTGTCAGTGAGGCTGAGAGGGGCTCGGCTGTAGGACTGGTGTGTGCTACCAGATAAAAGGAGGACATTTATTCTCATTTGCAACAATATCAGGTCTAAAAAGATTATGGGATCTCTGCTCTTCAAAGCTAACTCCAGCAGTGTAAAATGAGTGGTCTCATGACAGTACCAAACAAGGCTATGTAGTAAACTAATGCACTAGACCATGACCCTGTTTCTTGATTTCAAAAGCAGTGGCTTATGCGACATTACCACGTGTACGGAGGGAAGCTGACAACTCAAAAATAAAGCTACTGGAATGGGACTTTCTGCCTAGAAACAACAATAAAACCCAAACCACCTCTGAGCACAGGGTTAACTTAAGAAACTTTTGCAATCTGTGATTCCAAAACACTCTGCAAAGAGTGACATAGCAAGCTACTTTTTCTTTTGTAGTGTGTGATGCTTTAAATGAAGGAGGGGAGCTAAATGCTGAAGTGATTCTTAACTGCCTTTGGGAGCACATGGGCAACCCACTGTAGACCTCTGGCATCTTGCTGCTCCTTCAAGTAATAAATGACAGTAAGTGGTGAAGCACCTGGCAGCTGCAGCGATGTCAAACATCCCACATCTCAACACCACAAGACCACATACAGAACTTCTACTTTCATTTACATGCCTTTAAGGAGTTTTAAAAGCCTTGGCTTCTCATGAAGGTGCTGGAGCAAAGGAAGCTCCACTTAAATGACCCCCACAATGTTTTTTCCCCCAGTCTTTCATTTACTCTGCAGTCTCTTTGTTTTATAGGCCAGGCATATATCTGCAGTAAGTGATTAAGATGCTTACAGTTAGACTTTGACCTGCAGTAGAGATTACTGAATATTGTTTCTCCTGCAGCTTCGGACATCACTTTGGGATGGAATTTTGTATAGAAACTTACTTATTGGGACAACCATAGCACAAGCTCCCAAACTGACTTCAGCTTTGAGATCTTTCTGACTTACTACTGACAACAGAAATACCAGCATATGCATGCACCAATAAGGTTGTGTTATTGGAAGCAATAGTTATTTGTTCATTCATTGTATATCATGAAAATATGATGCACACCTTTTTATTCCTTTGTGCTTTAATTGCTAGTCCTTCACAGCAAAGACCATCTCTTTAATTTGCATACAGCCCATGGCAATAGGACCTTGTTTGTGAATCAATGTGCTATGTAGAGACTGGTTTTAATTTGATGATACACTAGAGATTTTAATCTGGGGGAGGGGGAAGCTGTTTAGAGAAATATTACAGAGAAGCAGAGTTCTCCTTTCAGAGCAGTTCTTAAGGCACGAAGAAAGATTAGGTTGCTCTGAAGTACTGAGAAGGAGGACAACTGCATATTCACCATGGGCTTTATCCTGATACGCAAGAAATACCATTTATTTCAGCGGAACCAAATATATAGTAAGGTACGACCCAGTAAAACTGAAAACTCTGTCTGCTACTCTTTTTGGAGGGGTTTGAATTCACACGTAGATGATCTGTATCTCAGTGTAGTTACGTCGTTTTTCTCACAAAAGGGGAGTCTTCCTCCTTCTCTGGATTGTTTAATGATTTTGATATCAGAGCCCTGACATGAGGCTTTGAGAGTCTTGTTCCCACAGAGTCACACTGCTTTCCTTCTCATCCTGAGCATGGATTTGGGGGCAAAAAGTCTCTGGATCCCTATTTTAGGCAAAAATAAATTGACCAAGGTTTAATCACATAGTTTCAAATTGCCTTTCTATGACAGAATTTTAATTACGGTCTAAGAAGTGCTGCTACTAAAATGCTCCCAGGAAATTGCAGGAAGGATGCAGACACTGCATGGCAATATTCATTTTGCAGTTAAGGTGACAACATTTTAAAATTCAGAACACCATCCAGGTAGCCTTTCTGCAGTGCTTATCTAGCTTTGGTTTTCAGAACATACCATCACCTAGGAGAACATAGTTTTCTGGAAAAGAAAACCTTTAAACCTATTTCCTTTCTTTTCTACTTCCCGTGACACCAAACCAGGAGAAACTGAGGCTCTTGCAACCACAACGAACCCTCATACATTGATACTATTGACCTTTGTCAATCAGTTTCTGTTTCAGACTGACCAAATATTTCCACTAACGGTGCTCTATCTTGAGGCTTTTCAGAGGGGAATAGCAGTAACAAGCCAGCGTACATAAAAGCCCAACTGACCACATCAACAACAGTTTAAACTGTCTATGTGATATGCAACAGTTAGTGCACTGCCGTTCTCTGTAAACCAGACTTCTCACAGGTACCTGCTGCTCGCTTGCTCAGGCATACTGCTTCAGATTTACTTGGGCTGAAAACTTTTGCCTGAGAAACATTACAATTTCCAGCTGAGTAATCTCCTTCCCTGCTGACCTTTTTTTTTTGGAGGACAGCATACCTGATCCCAAAGGAGAAAATGGTGAAGAGGAATGAATACACTGTCACTCAGACCTGGCTTGTGCCCTTTGGTGAAATGAATACCTGCTCCCTTCAGTTCCTCCAATATTTTAAATTATCATGAAAGTTCTCTTGCACAAATATCCACACATTCGGCCGCAGCACTGTGAAAACATTTCCATATCTATATTCAACCATCTACACATTCAGGTATTTTAAAATGTCAGTGTTCACTTTGAATGGATTGCGTTATCAATCAACCCTTCTCTTCCCTCGAGTTCATATTTTCATATTTAAAAAATGTTTTCCTTTATTTATCATTAAATTCAACCCTAAGTAAGAGTCTGCAAAAGGGAATAAAACAAGCCTTCAGAGCCTTCTACAATTAGCATACCCTCATCATGCTCCAGTAATTATCTCCCCTGAGATTTCAGTTGGGATGGCACACTGCTCTCATCACTACTGCATTCCCATGTGGGAAATTAAGAGGCAAAACACCAAGATTACTCAGATGCCACATTCACCATGCATACACCATTGAGCTCCCAGTCTTTCTGCATTTGACTCTAGCCAACAAATTACTTACCAGCAACCAAAACCAGCACAGCTATGTTTGTTCCATGCCACCCATGTCAGGTCAAAATGGGTTAGCATGAAACTTGCTCTTTATTTACAGGGAGGAAAAATTATTTACTGAATTAGTATTGTTCAGAGGATACAGGTACAAAGCTTCTTAGGAGGCATCAGGGAGAAGTGTTTGGTGTATTAAGGGGGTTTTGCTCATGGTGCTTTTGCTCCTTTTTCTTCTCTCCTTTGCTGCCTCCTCCCCACTTTACCCAAGAAAAGTCAATAAAGATTGTCTTCATTCTCCATTTAATGCCACTTCTCTGCCTGCAGGACTCCTTTGATACATTATCCTTCTCATCCCAGAAAATGATTGACTCCTTTCCCAAGACCCTAACACCTTTTTTATCTTTGGGTGGCATAAAGAGGTCTGTAGACCAAGGTAAAGTTCTTCCAACCGTTCTATCAAAAATGATATAAGTTCTCTAATTTTAAAATTCAGGAGTACTAGAGAGAAAATTAACTCTACCCCAGCAGAAACCAGGACAGCATCCCAGTCCTCAGCTGTGCTAAGTCTCCCCACGCTGTTATCCCAGAAATTGCCAATGGCCACTTCAAAACGATTGATACAGCTCCAACGGTACCCACCCAACTTGGTGTAATGTGTCTAGAAAACAGTCCTCTTAAAATCTCAGCAGTTTTTATCAGCTGTAGGTGTTTCTGAAAACTGTGTGTAGCTGGGTTTGTCCAAGTTAAAATCGGAAATTTGGGTGCTACACTTCCCCCCAGGATTACCTAGTGATGCATTACAATTCCCTGCTTGATCTATACTGAATGGGCAGCAGTCACAGCCAAGTTTCAGGACTGTATGCTTGATAAATCACAACTAACACCACACTGTATTGCAGTAACCCGCTGTTTATTTCACAGTTGCCAACATTATGCAACTCTTTAGAAATATTCAGAAAAACAGATGTGTGGTACACAAAATCCATGATACCCGTGTCCCCTCCTACATCAAGCTCCATGCAGTAACTTCTGATCTCAGATCTTAGAGAGCATCTGTAAAGTCCACTGAAGTTGACTTTTTTGCTCACCTTTTAATGGGGGAGGTGGATTAAGTATCCTATTTATGGAGAAGTACTTGAATGCAATGCCATCACACATTCCCATTTGAGGCTTTTCAATATTTAAACAATTTAAGAGTTTAAGGAATGAACATTTACAAGTTTCAGGTTTACAAAAAATCCTATTCGATACAGAAGATAGTTTCCTTTTCTGTTCTTTGTTTTCCTTGAAACAGTTGCACGGAGAAAAATCCATGTCCCACCACAATTACTGGCTTACTGATCAATATATTATACACAAACCCAATTTTCATTTACTGTCAACATTTTTTTTTAATTATGTATTCCTTTCTTTTCTGTGCTATCTTTGTACATTCATAAAAGCCCAATAGCTTATACCTAGAAGCACTCCTAAACCAGCTGAAGTTCATAATCCTAAACAAGGACTGGACTGAGTTTTACCTAAAAAGGAACAGAATATCCATGCCTCTGTGTATGTGTATTAGTGTTATGAAATACGTATCAAAAGCCAGTGCCACAACTTCAGTTTAAGAATGTGTGCACAGAAGTACAGATAGTCTCATCCTTTCTACTCACCTGGAGTACCACAGCATAACCCACAAGCAGGAGGTTCCTAGTAGTTAGTCTCAGTGGTCTACAAAATACCTATGAAATAGTTTTCTGTTGTCCTTAGAGATAAACACCCCCCCAATGGTTCTAATTATTTCCTTATACCACCTCCTCCCCACTACATGTGATTTAGACTGGGATTCCTGTACGTTTTAGGAAGTTGTATGAAGATCCAAACCAGGAACAAGTATGGACTGAATAAAATAAAACAGACTGTCAAAGGAGGAAACAGTCCATAAAGCTTGTGTTCCTAACATCCAGTGGGTTTGCGAAGGATGCATACACCAGGCTACCAGTTTATGTGTAATACCAATTTGATAATATGGAAAAGCTGATCTGAAACGCAGCTCTGTACATGCAATCGCGGCATTGCACTCAGGACAGAGGATGCACAACCAGCTGCAGGTATGTCCAGCCTTTTGCACTACAGCAACAAACCCCAACACATTAAGGTATTTTATAGAGGGAAGGGCATTAAGGTATTTTATGGAGGGAAGGGTATTAAGGTATTTTATAGAGGGACAGGGGAATGCTAGGTGTTTGCCTGCTAGACTGGTGCCTCTACAGCAGTCAATGGCTTGGCTCACATGCTGGCTTTGCTTTGATTGACAGGAGAAGCGTGGCTGGTGGAGTTCGGGAGACGATTTTTACAGGAGCGTTTCTAAGACATCGTGAAGTAAATGAGTGCCCTAAAAATGTGCAAAAAGCCGGTATTTCCGTCTGTTTATTGAGATTTTTCCCTGCACGATGCAAATAGACCACAAGAAATGGTAACTAATATAAGTGCAAGAACGGCAGCGAGGGGATCCCAAGGGCTCGGGTCCCCAGTGAAAATCTCCCGGCCAACGGCGTGCCCTTCCAGGCGCCGCCGCCATTTTCCCTCGGGCCCGGTCTTACCCCGGCTGTGGCCCCAGGCTGGGGGGAGGAAACCACCTCCCGGGGGAGGCTCTGCCGCTCAGCGGTAGCGCGGCGGCCGCCATCACCTCACGAGTTCTGGCCCCGACAGCTACGGCTGGGGGGAACCCCGAAGCGGGACAACAGCTCACCCTGCTTGGGGAGGGCCTCGGCGCCAAGATGGCAGAACAGTCCTGCCCTGCCCTGCCACCGCGGCCCGCCCAGCCCCACGGCGGCCGTGGCGGAGCTCCGAGCCCCCAGGCTGCCGCCCCGTGCCCGCGACGACCACAACCTCGCCGCCTCGGCCGCCGAGGAGCACCGCCGGGCGGAGCAGCCTGCGGGTCCACCACATCACACCAGGGGGCGGGACTAGGCCGCGCCGATGGAGCGGAGCCCACTGCGCCTGCGCCGAGCGGGGACGACACTGCGCACGGGTGTGTGACAGCGTAACCAATCTTGCGGCCGGATACCCCTTTTCGTGATGTCCCGCCTGATTGACGTGCTGGCTGTCCAGTGAGAGCCGGAGGTGCCGTTCAAGTGAAGGGTGCCGGGGTAGCAGCGGCCAGTCGAATGCTGGGGGTGGTCTCTGGACGGAGGTACGTTCCCGGGCGTTTCCGACGGGCTTTTACTGCGCTCGGGGCGGTGCCGACGCTCAGTGTGTTTGGAGCCGGCGGCCGAGCGGCGGGGCTCGGCGGTATGGGGGTGAGGTAGAGTCGGCCCAGCTGCGGAGGACAGGCGGGCGCGTCTGTGTGGCGGGGCTGAGACTGTGTGGCGGCGAGGAGCGCGGAGCCGGCCGGAGGATGGAGGACAAGAAGGAAGAGGGCGAGTCAGAGATCCAGGAGCACGGGCCTGAGCACTGGTTCAGCAAGTGGGAGCGGCAGTGCCTGGCTGAGGCCGAGCAGGAGGAGGCGCTGGCTCCGGAGCTGCAAGACGAGGAGGCGGCGCAGCCGGAGCACAAGCAGCAGAAGCTTTGGCATCTTTTCCAGAACTCGGCCACCGCCGTGGCGCAGCTCTACAAGGGTGAGCGTCGCGGGAGAGGTGGGGGGGGGTGAGGTAGAGTCGGCCCAGCTGCGGAGGACAGGCGGGCGCGTCTGTGTGGC
>JANEMJ010062275.1:20563-39609 GCA_024361745.1 Cacatua alba
TTAGAGTACTGCAGCTTCCTGCGTTTTGTATTTTTCATGGTATATCAAATAGTGAACCATAGTTCAGGTTTAGTGTTTGTAAAATTTTGCAGAGATGTATGTGACAAAGTTCTGTCATCTTGTGACAGTGTGGCTTCTTAAGTAAGCTTCCTAATTTATTCTAAGTGCTAGAATGTCATTATGACTGTAGCCAGGGTGGCTGTAAGAAAGCAGTGTTAGCCAAGACTTTGGTAAGGGTGCACTCTGCATGTGGCTGTGCTTCAGTGCTGTTTTCCTCTGTGTTCCAATCTGTCAGGATCTGTTTCTGAGCCCTGCTGTTCTTTGGGTTGTCACAAGAAATCATAGAAACATAGAATAGTTAGGGTTGGAAAGGACCTTAAGATCATCTAGTTCAACCCCCCTGCCATGGGCAGGGAAATCTGTGCAGAGGAAACAGTGGTTACTAGTGTGTTTAAAAAAAAAAAAAACAACAAAAAACCAACACCCCAAACTGTATGGAAATGGTATCTAGATCAGTGGAAGCTTAAATTGGCATGGTGTGATTCCCACTGTTAGCCTTTCATTCCTAGGAAGAAAAAACTTCTAATGTTTCAAGCTTTTCTAATTTGATTTTTTTTTGAGTTGTGGGATGTCTTTTTCTTGGACTGTACAGCATTACCTATAGTCCTGTCTGCATCTTTCATCTCCAGTTTTGCCATTTTGGGTTTGCTGTAAGCAGTTTAACTTAGTAATGTGCTTGTTATGGCTGAACAGGTTTCTGACAGATGTGAACAGAGCAAGGAGGAAATGTGGATGCAAAACCCTCTCTGCTGGAGATGACTTCTGTAGAAAGTGCATTTAAGTGTTGAGTATATATTACAGGTCATATAAAGGGGCAGCATGTCATATAACAGGGTAGGCCATGGCCTGAGGGAGTGGGTCACTAGATAGTGGTCTGGGACATGAGTCACTTGAGCATGGTGCTAGAGTAGCAGTGGTAGTGTTAATAAATTGCCTGGAATAATTGTAGTCTTTTTTTACAAATGGCAGTGCTTTCCCTTACAGCATCTTTACTACAAAGAATTAGGCTGTTTATTCATTAAATAATTTGATTAGTTGTGCTATAGGCAAAACTAAACTCTATTTTTCTGCAGTAATGTGATAACAGAAGAGTATGTATGTGGTGATCAGGGAAACAAGAATTTGATAGGAAGCTGTCTTTAGTCAGGTGTAGTGTAGTACTTCAGAAAGAAACACCTGAAACAAATCTTTCCTTCAAGCAGATCTTTAACTGCTGAAGTACCTCTGTTACTCAGAACTGCTGTCTTTGAATTCTAAACTTCCACTTCCAAATGGGTAGAAATTTGATGAGAACACAGGTAGAACCAGCTAGATACTGGCCTACCAGATAAGTTGAATTCTCTTAATGTGAACTTGCCTTCCTTAGTGATGAGCATGGCTCTTTAAAAATCTTCTGTTTCTGACATGCTCTGTAACATTTGTGTTTTGGAGGACTCTGGAGAAGTACTTGGTGTGGTAAACTAAACACCACAAGCTACCTTTTGCCCTGTCAGCTGGTTTCTGATCTGATGAATGCTTGAATTTTTGAGGTGTCAAAATTATTTATAACAAGAACTACATGAGGAATAGTATGTAAGGATAATACCATGTCTTGAATGTCAGCTTTTTTTTTCTATTCCTGAAAATAGGTTAAAAAGCTTAATACCATGAGTGATGCCATCTCAGTGACCACACTGAGAAGGTTTTGGATCATGAATTTCTGATTGGTGCTAGTGGCTGCATTTAAAGACATTTGATTGTTTTCTGGATTGCACTGAAGAAGTGAAGGCACAGCTTGTAATGTAAGATTTGGAATTTAAAGCCACTATAGGAAGTCTTGGGTTTATAGTGGAATAAGACATGTGAGCCTGTAATTTACCTTTTTTTTTTATATATAAAAAAGCTGGATGTTTGCTAATGTTAACTTTCAGAAAGTATGCAGTTTGAATTGTGTATATATTGCCAGCTTAACTTCTGTAAACAAAGTAGTTGTAGCTTTTACCATAAAAATCTAATCTTTTGTAGGGTTGTGATACTTAAAACTTGCCCAGGCTACATCAGCAGTCAGCGAGTTTGACCTCCTAACTAGTTAGTCCTTTGTAAGGCATTTTTGTATACAAGGAAAGCAGGTTGTTGTAAAGCTGGGCTTCTCATCTTGCAGAAAGACTTTCTTACTGTATTTCTGGAGTTGATTAAAGGAATATTGTCAGTTTTCATATTGGCTCCAAAGTGTTTAGGTAGCTTTTAGTGTGAGTGTATTAGAGTCTAAGCTGCTGTGGAGTATCAAATAGCTGGAGGAATGATCTGTCATGTTGCCATTGCTTTCACAGGAATTAGCATCTGTAAATGTTCTAACCTTTTGATTACAAAGCAGCATAGGCAAAATACTGAGTGCCTAAAAGTACACTTAACAGGTTAGCTACTCTGTGTACCTTATACTCTAAACTGCAACCCCCCTCCCCCAGTTATCACTTTGAGATGGTTTTTCACTATGTTGTGTTACATTTGAAAGGCCGCTTTCTGCTAGTGTAGATTTTGGTCTCTTTTGTGGACCATTGCAGTGGTGCCTTGGAATGTAATCCTAAAAATAGGATTTAATAGTGACGATTTTCATGTGTTTTTGTTGTGTGATAACTAGATTAGATAGGTAGGTCGCTGTTTACCTGTAAACCAATAGCTTGGACAGCTGTTCTTTAAATAAATCAAATACTGTTTTGGGCATATGGCTCTTACGTTGGTCTTCAGTTAGTAGAGCAGGTACATAAAAAGCTGTCTTAAATCTGCTCTCCCAGATTAACTATGGAAGTAAAGTGCAATTGGAGTGGATATGTTGGTGTCTTTTAATGGAGCAAGAGCAACATAACAGTAATTATTATAAAACTGAAATAGCTGTTCACAAAGCTGTAAAATTTATGACAAACAGGATGGGCATAGTTGTGTACTGAACATGGTTTGTCTAGCTTGTTGCTGTTGGCTGAAGTATCCTCAAACTAGTACAAACTTCACTACTTAAGTTTGAAAGCAATGTCATGCAAGGCATTGAAGTATTTCTTGCAGGCACAGTTGTAACTGATGTGACCAGTTATACTAATGGGGAATGGAATTGCATTTTAGAGAGGGATTAATTGCAAATAATGTGTTTAAAGCTTTCATATATCAATTTTTCTATGGGGTCTAAATGGGGAAGGAAACTATTTAGCCTTCCTTTGTAAATGGTATGTTGCCTAATAAAAAGGCATTGGGGACACTTGTGTTCTAACTAGTTTTAGCTAGTTTTAAAACAGTGTCCTCTAGTGAATTGCATCTGCAGTTGGAATTCAGATGAAACTAGAAGGACTCGGAGTTTCCTGAAAATTCTTTGCCTATCAGAATCGAGAAAAGCCATTATTTCTTTGTGGGGTTTCCTGGCTGTCCTGGTGCACTTAAGTGCATTGTGTTGATTTGAGTACCTTCTTCAGACTGGCAAGCTCAAAGTGTGGTTTTAATGGTAATATAGGCGTTGTAAAAGGTGCTGTTGTACTGACCCGAAGTATAGTAAATCCAGTTTTGGTGGTGTTTGAGTTGCTGTTGACTTTCTGATTTGTAAATGGGGTGCAACTCTAGCTAATACCCTTCTCAGGTTTAATAGGACTTCGATACTAGCTAATTTGTTACAGCTAACCTGGTACTATGTTTCAGTAACCTGTAGAAGAACTACTTCTTCCCTACGGTTGACAGGAGGCAGTGTCAGTGATGTGTCATACTATACATTGCTGTATCTGTAACACTAAACCACCTTTTTTTGTCTCCTTCAGAAAGTGTGGATGTCCATCAGCGAAGCTTTGATGTAGGAATTCAGATTGGCTATCAGCGTCGGAATAAGGATGTCTTAGCTTGGGTTAAAAAACGCAGAAGAACTATTCGTAGAGAAGACTTGATCAGCTTCCTATGTGGAAAAGTTCCTCCTCCAAGAAATTCTAGAGCTCCCCCAAGACTGACTGTAGTATCCCCTAATCGAGCTACTTCAACGGAAACTAGTTCATCTGTAGAGACTGATTTGCAACCCTTCCGTGAAGCCATAGCTCTGCATGGTAACAGTACTTTTTTCAATACTACCTGTTTAAAATTGTGGGGGGAAGTTCTTAAAGCATGTCCGGCTTGTGGCCATTGCTGGTTCCATGTCATGTACCTGATGTTCCAGCTGAAGGTTTATGTTCCCTTAGAGAATGAGTCAGTGTTTGCATGTGTAAGGCATACTAGCTACTAAAAGGGTGCATAGTCCAATATTTTGAATGAGGAACAGATAAAAATGAGGTTTGGATCTGTAATATTCTACAGCAGTGAACTCAACAGTTAAGTATCAACTCTTGGTAGCGTGTTTGAAGCTTGACCAGATTTGGCATTTATACCAATGCTAAAGCAAATAGAGTTTTTGGAAAATAATAATACTATGCTAGCAACTTGGTTAAATATTAAGTAGCAAGTAACTAGCAAATTTTTGGTGAAGTTGGGGAGGGAATCTAATGTGTGAAGCTTCTGTCTCTGGGGTACCATACCTCACTCTAGTATGTTTGTTATTTGCTGGATGATGTGGTTTAGCATTCTACCTCAAGTACCCTAGAAAGGATACCTCACTTGCATGTCACTGCAATAATTTAGTCCTGTTTAGAACTTAGTTCTAATTCACTTTCAGGCTTAGATGTCTTCCAGTGTTGTACTGAATTTCCTTTCTTGCCATCACCAACAATGGTGGTGGTGTATCTCTTCTCCTTTTCACATCTGAATATTCAGTAGCTTATTCTGTACTGGACTATTACCTAACAGGAACATTTTTATCACTTGCTTAAATTGTTCCTGAGGTGAAATGAAGCAGCTCACCTGTAGGGTTTATACCATCTAAAATTCTAGAAGGTAGTGGAAAGACATTCTAAAAGAAAAAGTCAAGCTATGCAGAAATACAACCTGTGAAACTTAAAGGAAACTTCTACTGTTTCAGTATTGTTTGGGTTGTGGAATTAACGAGTTAGATGAGTGGAGTCCTGAAAAATGCAGTCTTAGCTTTTGCTGTGCTATGGTGGTTTCTCAAGATACATAAACCACACAGTTACTTGTCTAGGTGACAGCCTAATCCTGGTTTTGTTTGCTGGCTGCTCTTGCCATGTAAATCAAGCATGCTTCCACCCAGTCATGCAGTTTTTGGCAGTTTTCCTCCTCATACTGGAAACGGGATAGAGAATTCTGTGCACCAGTACTGCTTATTCAGTAGGTAAAGCTAGTTTCATGAGAACTGCAAAAACAGGCTCTCACCTGATACATACACCCTCTTAAAAGTATCTTGTTTTCTGACACTGTAGGTGACTGGCATGCAGTTGGCTTTGTAACTGTAAAAGCTTACTCTCAGGTGGGAGTAAGCTAGTAGACTTGCTTCAGCACATTGAGCTCTCAAGCAGAATAAACTCAGGTATTTTTATTGGTAATATGTCTCTCACGTACTATTGTTTCTTAGCATCTGCTTTGTATAGAGGTGGTTCATGGAAGTCACTTCTCTATACCTCATGGTTCAAGACTCCTATAAAGTGTTCTTTCATATTTCATAACCTAATACAGGGTCATGAGGACTGTAGGAAGTTCCCCACTCTGACACTGCAGGGGCTAGAAAAGCTGGTTGACAAGATTACATGTCAGTCACCTTCTGGATTAAGTTCTGATACCCGTTTCGGTCTGGTCTTTGACACAAATGCTTTTGTGCTGAGCCTTTGTAACTAGGCTTGTATTTGGCCTCAGCTATTTTTAGGTTATTGTCTACAATATCTGCATTCGTCCAGCTTCTCCCCCTCTTTATCATTAATAAAGTTGTGGATAATCTCCCAAACTATTTTTCTATTTACCATAGGGCTTCTCAAAACTGTGTTCTGATTTTGAAACCTGGGTAGGATCTTCAGGTGTGTATAGATGAATGTTCTCTTCAGGGCTATGCTTATCTTCATTTCTGGCAGTGATTTGCTGCTTCTAGATATTGTGAGGGTACAACCTGATGATAGTGAGTGGCAGTCTCAGTAAGTAATCAGGCCTAAGGCTTTAAGGGGCACTTTGACTGGAATGTAAGGGAGTGAGGCTTTGTTTTGTTCTGGTAGGCTTCCTGTGGGAATGGTATAATTTATTGGTAATGTGGATGGGCTGAATTAGATTTAGAGGGGTAATGCTGGGGCTTTTCTGCCCTGAGCAAGACCTCTTTTCGTGAAGCAGGAGTAGGTATGAATCTGTGACACCAAATAAAGCTTGGGGGAAGCAGAGTTGGTTCATTCACTTCTCAAAATAAGACCATGGTGCTGCAATTTGCTGATCTTGCTCTTTGGGAGAAATAACAAATAAATAAATGACCTGTAAATTCTTGACAATCAAGTCTTAAAACTTTGATAGACGCTGTAGTCACCAAGTAGCTAATAACTGTATAATTCCTGGAATACACAGTTCTAGGTGTATTTCCTTAGACAAAAGCATCAGAGAAGAGTATCTTCAGATATCAGTACAGTCTTAAAACTGTATGCTGCATTTGAAAAGAAATCTGTTAAGATTGGATTCTTGGCCTTTAACCTCAAACGTTATGATATCTGATCTATAATATAGCTCTGTGAAGTAGTTGGCAGTTTCACCAAAGCTAGGGATTTTCAACCCAGTATTGAATCTTGTGATATTAGTTATCATAGTCCTTTGTGCTGTAAGGAAACTTCTCTATTTTTCTGCTTTCAAGACTTGTTACAGTAGCTAAAAGTAAAATGATCATGACAAAACTATACTGACACAAAAATGTTTAAGGTGTATATGATCTACTTTTTCTTGAAAGTCTATGGCATGTATGTTGTGCAGCTGTTACTGAAGCCTTTACCTTAAGTGTACCTTAAAGGGTACTTGAGAGTGGGTTTTTGGGTTTAAGTAACCTCTTGAGAGTGTGAACTCTGACAAATGTAAAAGAAATAATCTTTGCCTTTAATATCAGCTTTGTTACTGTACTGATTGGTAAGCTTTGAAACAGCATTGGTGGAGACTTGAAGTATGGATACCTGAAAAAAAAATTGAAGTCTTCAAGAAAAGCTGAGTAGGTAGCTCAAGATAATATATTCTGGTTTACTCTAAACTTTAAGTGGACTTTCTGAAACTTGAGGAATTCTGCAACTGATGATGCAGAATTTAAAGAATTGTACCTTAAGAATGAGGCATTTAAAGATGTGGTAAAAGATAAATACCGTTTAACATTATATTGTTAATATGATAAATAAGATAAATATTGTTTAACATCACAAAGGCAGGTTTTCAACTTTCACCAGTCCCTAATATATAATTGCAGTTAGCATGGGTATGGGTGTATTTTCACCTGCTATTTGTATGTGTATTGCCATGTCCAGTTCTGTAGGAGAAGAGTTTCAAATGACAGAATTGCATCTAACTGAGCTAAGAGGCATGAGATTCCCAAAAGCTGATGTGTGCCACGTCACTTGCCGCCTGGCTGTAGCCAGCATATGAAGTCTTGCGGTGCTGGTGGCTGTGCGCAGTCCATGTTTGAAGTAATGCTTTGGTCTTTTAATTTAGGATGTGTTCCATGTTTTATAAACCATTCTCCAAGTGTAAGAGAAGAAAATGCTATGATTTGAAGAAGGGGAAGAAGCAAGCTTGGGAATGCGATGCTGAAATACGTTAGATGTGAACATTCTTAAATAAAAATTAAGTGAATGGGTAACACCACAGTGAAGGAAGTGTTAAGGTGGTGGTGTTTTGTTGGGGTTTTTTTTTGTTTTGTTTTATTTTTGTTTGGTTGCTTTTTTTGGTCCTTAGCTTTAATGTTGATCTGTATCATTCATGTGATTCAGTCTCTTTGGGGTGGGGGAAGCCCTTGCTATAGCATGTAAGAGTATGACTTGGCCCATTTAAAGAGCCTTTAACTTCCATTAGGCCTCTTTATTCTCAAAGTATTAAACTGCAATGTAAGACATTAGCAGTTGTTACCAGGGTGGAGAAGCAGCACTTGGTAGAAGAGAGGGGATGGGAGAACAGAGTTCAGATTAGTTTGAGGGAGTTTAAGTTAAAGGTTGTGTGTGTGTGTGTATGTGTATATGTATGTGTATATATATATATAGTGCTATCATAGTTGTGTGTTGGTAGGTACTGCTAAACTTGGTCTTTGAGCAGTACTGTGAAAGAGCGAGTATGAGACAGGAGTGACAAGAATCTATCTGCATGCTGTGTTGTGGCTGTCTGAGGTTAACTAATTACTGATTCAGTCACACTTAAATGTGAATGGGTTTTGATGCTTCCTGATTAAAACTTCTGGAAAACAATAGTTAATACTGTTACTATACTGAACAGTAGTTATCCCATATCTTACACTGTGGTAGTGGCCTGAATAATGATGTCCATTATGAGTTACAGTGCAGATAAAATACTACTTACAGTTTATTAGGCCAGTGTTGATAAACCCGCTAATGTTGAGTTGACAGCTTTATCTACCTTAAGTATTTCATACTCCGTAAAACAGACTTTTAGCCAAGCATTCTAATAACTTTATAGTTTTTGGAGAGTACTTAGTTACAAATCAGCTATTATTGGTCACAGTTTCTATAAACTGCAGCTTTTCCTACTAGTATTACAATGACTTAGAATGTAGCTTCAGATAAAAGCAGTGCCTTGTGAAATTATTAGCTATGAAATGCCCTATTGTTGACTGAAAGATACGGCAGGAATGAGAATACTGCAGAATATTTCAGATACGCCCTCCACTTCAATCCTTTGAAGTTTGAAGAGTGCGCCATGTGTCTGTCTTAAAGGCCTCTAGAAAAAAAGGAAATATCTCCTTTAAAAAGGAGAGTGTGAGGCTTAAGAGGTGGTCATGAGATCTACCTTAGTAGCTGTTTGAATCTCTGTACTGTTGTATAGACAACTGATGCGCCTGTGATTAGGTCATGTTAATCAGGATACAGAAATTTGAGGTTCTCAAATGGTGTTGCTAACAGTCATCTTACTATTTCCTAGTATCTGCTTCTACTTGATTTCCTGCCTTAAATGGTTAAATACTTTGGGAAGAGGTACGAGTACACTGAAAACTTAAAACTCTGAAAAATTCACAATAAATGCATCTTCTGAGGATTCCTCTTTACAACTGTCCAAGAAAGAAAATGAACTGTGGATCACAGTTTCTGAAAGATGCTTTCTCTGTCAACAGAAATAGATCTCAATTGCATTGCTGAGTGTCTTCAAAGATGTTGCTTCCATGAAGTGGCAACTTGGTATCTCAGTGCGTGCCTTGAATTTTCTTTCTGACTCTTCCATGTTAGCTTGATTACCGAATCCTAAACTGTGATCCAAATGTTTTGTTTGACAGTTCTGCTCCTTGGATTGATGTGTAGTGCTATAAAATATGGTTAACTGCCAGTAACTGATACCAAATTGTCACTCAGTCTTTTAGCATACTTGATAATGACTGTTACTCACGAGTTCAGTATTAAATACCTGTGTGAGATGCAAGATTAAACTGCAACTGGAAGTTCATGTAGTGATACAATTTCCTTGTACTCCTATCTTCGTAATAATTCAAAGCTGCTCTTCTGCCTCTGACATGAGGTTTGATTGAAGACTTGAACTTCTTAATTATCTCCTGAAGGTTGTTTCTGTATTTAAATGTACAATGATTCAATATTTCGTAAATATTGAAAAGTCAATACCTGCTTGAGGCATTGCTTGTGAACCTTGCAGCTTGTTTAAGAATATGCTGCAGCATTTTACAGATGCATCTTTTAGTTCTAACTTTATCTACTATTTAAAAAAATGTTTGTTATTGAAAAGGCTTTACTTCAACATAGTTACTGAGTGATGCCAAAAAAATATATTTTCACATCGCATTTCAGTTTTGGGGTTTGTTTTGAATGTTGCTTCTCTCCTTACTGGGGCAATAGACATAATGAAAAGATGTCGTGATAGAACTCAGTTAGTATATTACCCATTTGGTTATGGGTTATGTAAGGGTAAATAACTGATAAGTAGTGTAAATAGTTGATTCTCAGTGGAAGTACAATGCTAAACTTGCGTCCAGAGCTTGGAATAATAAGATGGGGGAATCTCTGCGGTCAGTTTGGATTTGAATCTGTTACTTTCTGTGCTCTGTGTTTTTCTTACCATTTAAATGTGCAGGATAAATTCTTTTTTCTAATGTATGTTGTGCCTGTTGAAGTGGAACGTGCTATTGTCTTTAAATTGTGAAGTGATTTTTGGATGCTGGTGGCCTATCCCAGCTATATAGTCTCAGAATTACATATTTGCTGATACATCTCTGTCACCAATTGGCTGCGTTAATTTTTTTGGTAGATGTATAGGAACCTCTTTTCTTGATGATTTTGAGTTTAAGCTTGATGTTAATCCTGGGAGTCCTGAACAAACCGTGTTTTGGAATTACCTTTTCGCTAAGACAGCTTCCGCTGTTCAAATGCTTCCTGCCATTGTGAATGAAAGATGATTTTAATGTTAAAATCTGCAGGGTCCCTGTCAAACTTAACACCATGCTTCTGAGTTGTTGGAGCACTACTTTGAGCTGTAAGCAAAAGCTCTAAGGAAGCATCAGTGGTGTGTGGCTGGTTCTGCTAGTGGTTGTACAATGCCCAGTCATAGCCTGTGCTGTTACAAGATCTAAGCTTCAAATGTTCTTTCAACAGTGATACAGGTTGGCCTGTTCTATCCTGACTTGTATAGTAACCTGACATTGCTACAGATAGTTTTAGAATATAGCTTCTAATTGAGGTTTCTAGCAACTGATCTAGTAGCTCTAGCAGTCTTCTCTTCACAGAGCCTCTGAAGAGGCTTATTTGGCCCGCCTGTGGCTAATAGGGTTGTTAAGCTTTACTTGTCAGCATGTGAGTTCTGGCTGCCTTCTTGACAGTATATGAAGATATGTATTAAATGGTTTTGCACACAGGGTGTATGGTGGCTGGACAGAGGTATAGAGTATGAGACTGGAGAGAACCTCGGGGCTCAAGATTTTGAAGGTTGCTGAGGCAAATCTTCCTGGACAGCTTAACATTTGCTTTTTCTTATCGCTAGAAAAATATGCAGATGTAGATCTTGTGCTGTTCATCTTCTTGCATGACTTGTGCTTGACACTAGCTTTGATAGTTCATTTCTGAGGCCAACAGATGCTCTTGTACTTTCCTTATACTATTCAGATTTGAAGCAATTATGGTAGCGAAGATGTTTGTCTCACCTCTGAGCTCCTGTGTTCCTACAAATAGAGCATGAATTCCAATTCAACAAGAGTTGTTAAGCTTTCGTATACTAGCCCTTAATAAACTTGTTTTAGAATGTCCTACTTTTGTACAGTTGTAATAGCAACATTACAGAAGACAAAATATGCAGTATGAAATTCATTATTTTCTTGTTTATAGCCTTGTTTCTACCCGAAACAAACTTCTGTTTTAATTAAACATTTTGATAATCTGAATGCAAACTGAAGTATTTGCAGGGTTCCTGTGGCAAGTGTTTTGGATCAACCTGTCAATAGCAAATTAGGGGGGATTATCTTGATTGGCTTGTTTAAGTGCTCTTCTGAATTCTGGTAATACTAATGTGTTGGCTAATAGTGTTAGCCATGAAATAAAGCTTTAACTTACAAACTAGCTCTTCTGTACCTTTCAGATCTGCTGTCACACTGCATTTTTCTTTAGAACTAGTGACTGAGGCAGTGAAAGGGATCAGAGTGGTGGTGGTTAAAACAGGACCAAGTCAGGTCAACCTGGATATCCTTGGTAGGGGATTTTCCTTCTGGTCTAGCCTTTTATATTGAAGTGGTCTACTCTGAATATGTACCCATTTTGAGCAGCATGTCATGTTTATGGAGCTAGCATTTGTCATAGTGTGCTGTTACAACTTGGTGTATAAGCTTACCTTAATGTAATAAAAAGCAGTTCTGGTAATTGTTATACTTAAATGAATTAAAAGCTGGGAAGGTGTGGTCTGGACTATGAGGAAGTATGGCACAAATGGTAGGATTAAGTGCCTTTAACTTATCTTTAGAAGTCAGATAAGTGTCATCCCTTCTGCCACACATGGGAAATTAACTTTTCTTTACTACTTGATCTAAATCCTTCCTCTTTTTTTCTCCCTAGGTCTCAGTGGTGCAATGGCTAGTATAAGTGTTCGCTCAAGTACCCCAGGCTCACCCACTCACGTGAGCAGTGGCTCCAATGCTAGTCGAAGGAGAAATGGACTTCATGATGTTGATTTGAACACTTTCATATCAGAAGAAATGGCACTCCACTTGGACAATGGTGGAACTAGAAAGCGTACCTCAGCCCAGTGTGGCGATGTTATTACAGACTCACCAACTCATAAACGCAACAGAATGATCTAAACTGCAAAAACTTCAACCCCACCATGCTGCTTGAAAGCCACTTGATCCTCAGAGTACTATTGAAAAGGAAACATGAGGCCATCTTTTCCATATTCACTGTTTAAGACAAATTAATTCAATAGTTGCCATAAAGGAAATTTTAGATATTACATTAGATGCCTCTTGTAACTGCAGCTTTCTTAAAATATATTCTTAGCAGAGGACATCAGATATTGTGTAGTAGTTAGCAAGATCATCATAGGCAAACATGTATCTGTTCCAAGGCTAAAAGTGACCTTACTTGTATTCTTAAAGGGAAAGGAAATTTCAGATGTTTATTTGGTTATAAAATGTTTTTTTTTTTTTTTTTTTTTTTTTTTGTCCTTTATTTCTTGCTGTGTTAAGTATTAGCTTAAACAGTATTGCCAGTTTGACTGAAATTGTCTATAACATGACTTGGCATCTTTGTCAAAACTGCAGGCTTCCATTTTTGCAGCACTACCATGCACCTAGTTTCTATATAGTAACAGTGTGCAAGTTATAAATATTGGACTGTACCCTTTTTAGTTTTAAAAGCAGTTGATAACTGGTTATTGTGTGATAATGTTAAGAGGTGCTATGATGGTCATGCAATTAATACTTAATATTGACTCAATACAAGGATCTTCATTGGATTCACTTTGTGTGTTCTAGTGCTCTGAAGTAGCAATATTAAACTTTTCCCCAATTAACTTCATAGGCTTTTAAATTGGTTTAATAAAATACATGTACTTATTGGTATTATCCTTGTGGTAATCTTACACAGTGCAGACTGCACCAGTGCGGACCTAAGTTTAGAGAAAGATGTCCTGTAATTGGAAAATAGGCTTTTCTGTTCAGTATTAGTGAGGGGTAGGTTTTGTGTGCACCCATATCCCATTTTACATTTCTTGTGAAGTAATTGCCCATTGCTGGGGAGGGGCGGGAATGAGGGGGAATAGTTGGAAAAGGGGTGTGTTCTAACAAGTAAGACTTCTGGTCACATGTTGAAACTTGGACTAACTTAAACAAGATTCTGTGTGATGTATGTCACTCCCTCCTGAAGGAGATGGCAGGTTCTTTGAAGTGCTAAGAAAATAATTTAAAACTGGAAGTTGATTATAAAGCTCTGGATAAACATGCCATAAGGATGAATTACAAAGGATAAATGGCTTTCTCTGTGTTGAGCTTACATTCATAGGATTGAACTCTGGCTGTTGTAACTTAAGCATAATCTAAAACTGAACTAGAGATCAAGACTGATCTGCTGCAAATCCATTTCTGAATGGTGAAAGATGTGTTGGGCTAAAAGAGTGTCCTAAGTATTTTTACATGTAGATGCAACAAGTCGTTGGTGGATAGCTCTGGAGTCTCTAAAGCTCTAGATTTAAGAAAGGGGTAATACAGGAAGAATAAGAAAATGAAGAGCTCCAAACCTGAAATTTGGAAAGGGATATTTAGTGAGGCGGTATGCATGCTTTAACTGGAAGCAGAGGCTGGTTCTTGGATGAAATGCAGCTATGCTAGATTCATAGTATTAATAAATTGTGGTGGTCTAGCTAAGGTAAGGCACCTTGAGCTCTGTGTTAATACACAACTCTTCAAGGCTTTAGCTTACATGCTTGTGGAGTCAGATTTTTTTTTTATATTACATTCCCTGTTTGAAGCAGACTTCACTGTAATTTTTCTCCTTTTTACCTTGGTGTCCTCTCATTAGTGTTCTGTAGTCAAGGCAAGGCAGCAGTGGTGCCTAAAGTTCTCAGAATTCAAGGCGCTCTACAGAGAGCATGATCTCCTTGCTGTGTGGTGCTTCCATCAGATTTCTTTACATTGAAGAGCTCTTGGAAGATGTTGATAGTTGCACAATACTGTAGCCTAGAGGTTCTATATTCTATGGGACAAGTTGAAGACCTGTCCAAAGCAAGATGGTAAGAACTGTTCAAAACTTCCACCTGTGTTACATAGCTGAACTTGCACATCACCCAAAGACTTGGTATACATTAATTTCAGTTACTGCTATTAATGACAATTCATAAGACTTATTTTATGTAAAATATTAATACTGCATAAAGCTAGTTCTCATTTGGAGACTGCATTTTCAACAAAGATTTTTGAAGATGGTACCTAAATACATCTGTTAGTATTTATTAGGCTATTGGCGGAGGAATTTTTCTGTTCCAAAAGAAATCTGGAGAAGGATATATGTGAGAACCAGTTTTCAGCTCTTCTGTTTATTCATTAACTGGCTTGTACGAGTAAGATGCTTATGCTCTGTGATTTCTGACACTTTAATATTACCTGTAGTATAGGTAACAACACATTGTTACCAGTTCTGCATATGTGGACTGAACTGTAATGGTGCTTCTGGTCAATACACAGAGCCTGTTCAAATTACTTCTCCCCTTCCTTGCAGTGAACTAAATCCTGTTAATGCTTTGAAGCATTAATTCCATCTAGTACCATCTAAAACTAAATTTGGCTGGCTTATGAATTAATTTGTGCCATTTTTCTTTGGAAGAAAGCGGGCTTAGATATCAAACTGGTTGCATTAATGTTTTTTTTGCTTGTACCTTAAATATTTGGCAACTTTTTGATTGCTTTTTGTTTAGCCCCCACTGTTGTTTGCTCTTTGTTAACCTCTGCCAGAATGATCAAAACTGCATGTATTCACCTCGTAAACACAAGGAGAACAGGTTGTCTTTAAAAAAAAAAAAATAAAAAGAAAGTCCGGTACCTTTGCTTTGAAGACTATTTCTTGTGCCAGTGTAGAAAATTGATGTTCTGGAAATAGCTTTCAGCTATTACCCAAACTGTAGCTCCTGGAGCCAGAAGTGAATTGATTTTCTGTAAGAAACACTGACCTGAACTGTTTAGTTTGGTAAAAAGGTGCTTGCTTTTGCTTTCTCTTACGAATCATACAGTTGACCAGTCTCTTCTCCATGTACATCAGATCTGACATGAATGTGCGGCAAGTTACGTAAAGTACGTCCTGCACTGGAGCTACTGAGTTTGGCTTGCTTATTAATAAATTTTAAATGTTAAATCTATATTACAATAAAGTAATGCAAAAATGATTTTGACTGAAACTGAAGTCCTGCAGTTCAACTTCCAATTGTGGTTTACCCAGCTGGAGTAATAGAAACTCAATTGGGCTGCTTTAAGTTCCTAGGTACCACAGTCCATCAGTAAACCCAAACCAAGATCTGGTTAGTGCCAGCTGTGACAGGCAGGGTATGATTTTTCTGTAGGAATGCCATTTGATGATAAATGTTGAGCACAGCTCTACTGGCTTTGCTTTCTGTCTTTGGACTAATGAAGATTTTAAGAATTGGGGCATGCTGTTACATTTGTACAAAGTGTTCTGCAGTGTTTAATATCACTGATACTTAAGCATTTTAAACTGTCATTTAAAAACCTTTTTAGGAAGTGGCATTGACTTCAGTAGTGGAATTTTCCAGTCTCTTGCAAAAGACTCTCTGGACTTCAGTGAAATGAGGTGCTTTAATCAGCAGCTTTTCCTGCTTAATGTTGAGTGTCCCTAAACCTGCAAGCTGTTTTCTACCTACTTGCTGTATCAGCAGGTCTGTGAATTTCTGTATGAAGGGAAGCTTTATTTCACTGGAGCTTTTAAGATAATGTCTTTTTTCTCTTTTTGTTAAATCAATGTTAACATTTTATCACTTTGAGCCAGTGAAATGTTCCAGTGGGTATTTGGAAAGAAAGTACTCTTTAATGACTTCTGAAAACCCAGCGTCTTTCCAGTGTTAGCCTAGAGCTACTACTAGTTTTGCAGCAATAAGTAATGGCCACCTGACTTGTTCCACTGGGTTCCCTGCCCCAGGTGGGGCTGTGGTTGTCTGGGGTGGCCAGAGGGCCCTAGGGCTTGCTCATTCCTGATCTCTGGTTACTTAGGGTAATGAGGAGGATACTGGCACTTGTCAGTAACCCTGCCTGTCTCTATAAAGTCTTTCTTGTCTGTGTGTAACTCCCATGGATAGTTTGAGGCTGGTAAAGTTTCTGTAGTCAACACTGGTGCTTTCTGCTGTCATTCTCACTGGGCCCCATTCAGACCATCTCAAAAGGACAACTAAATGTCCCAAGCTCACAAGAGTAGTAGAGTATAAACTAAGCAGATTCACTTCTGTGCAGAATGGAAGCATCACCTAGCTGTAAGACTCAGGAGCTTGGTGTTTCTCAGTGGGCAATGAGATTCCAGCATTTCCTTTGACTGTTTTGACCAATGATGCTGATGTGACAGCAGCTCTTTGGGGGCATTTTTGAACACTGGAATTGTAGATGAGGGCTGTACTTAATTTTTACTGACTAAGAAGGGATGTGGTGGGGGATCACACAAGGATTATGACCTTATCAGAGTCTGCTACAAGCCCGTTAGGCAGACACTATAGTTTGTAGAAAAACTTGAACTTCAGTATAAAAAGTATTGATCGATTGGTTAAGGTAGCATGTAAGACCAGTCTTAATCATGCATTGTAGTACTTCACCATTCTTATATGAACTTTGTTTTAAGTGTAGAGGTAAAATTGGTTGTGAATGCTGTAGAACAAGTTGAGCATGAAAGGAAATACTGGGGCCCTTCCTGGGTCATCATGGTGTAATGTTATCTTGCATCTTTGTGAGGAAGAAACTCATGGTGCTTCTCCACCTCTGACACTCAAGCTACAAGAAATCTTTGGGAATTTCGTACACCTAGTGTCCTTTTTACTAAGCATCAAAGCAGAGGATACAAGATTTTGCATTTATGCTAAATATACAAAGAATCTTGTTCTATTTCTACTGGAGTCTTGATAGGGTCACTTACAGCTCCTGCCCATACAGGCGTGTGTATCCTTATGCACAGATTGTGGTCAATGCTGAGAACTCCAAAGGTTAGCATTTGTTACTTTAATACATATTTTTGGCTTGATATTGGTAACTGAACCTAGCTTTCTCATTTTGAAGCAAGTTTGTCATCTTTAATCTCCTATGCAAGACTAGGTGCTTTCTCCCCATCTTGCTCTAAGTTTGTTTTGCTGTTTAGCTGAGTAATTACTTGATGTCGTACAGCTGATAACTGCAGTTGACTGTAATGTTGCCTCTAAGTGATGACCTTTAGACCACTTTCAGACCACAGAAAACTTTGTGTCTTTGAATGCTTTAGGCCAGTCTTGGAGCTATTTTTAGGAAAACATCCACAGTGCTTTTTTTTTTGAATGTAATTAAGATTTTAAAGCTCTGGGGAGAGAGTTTTGCTACCAGTTGGCAACAGTGATAGTGCCCTGTATCTATTTCATAAAGCACAGCTGAAGAGAACATAGGTTGTCCTCAACAAAAGTTTTCTAAAACCTGTTTTCTCTAAAAGCATCAACAAAAGAAACATGTGGGTTGTGCTTAGAGGTGAGTGGACTTCTTGGCCAAGGTGGGACCATCTTCTAGAGACTTGCACTGAATGCCCCGCCAAGAATCCAACTGTTCATCTTACTGAGGGAACCATAGTTTATACTTTCTACTTCATCTCAGCTTTTCTGATGGGAAAACTCATGCAGTTAAGTCTGCTCTGTCTTGACTATGTTTAAATGACTTCCCGTGGAAGAGCATCTGTGATCTCCCATGGTAGGCAGGCTTTCTTCCTCTCCCTAGAGAAACTGTTGTCATTAATGTAAGTCACTGAAGATGTGTTTCTTTCTGCTAAAATGGATTTTGAAGTCTTTGAATTTAGTGATTGTAGTTTTCAGAGTAGGAAACTGCTGAAGATGCTCTGAATATCATAGCTGCAGATGCTTGTGTGCTGCCAGATGACAGTGCAGTGGTGCAACTCAAAGCCTTAGATTAGTTATTGAAAACTGATTTGTTTACCCCTGCGTGCTCTGTAACTGCTTCAGGTGTAGTCTTGACAAAATTCAGATTTCCTTAGGCCTACACTCATTTCCCCAAATACGGGCAATTCATCTCTCACACACAGAAATTTTCCAGGGAAACAGGTACAACATGTTTAAATGCCATTAACTGTGGTCTTTGTTTCAACACAAGAAGGCCTAAGAGTTTCCTTCCAAGTTAGGTTTCAGGTTGATTTGATCTTTCCTAAAGCTCACACCCACAAGCCTCTGTCTGGTTTTCTTCCTCCTGTTTGAGACCATGGCCCATCCTGACCTCTCTTAGGTCAGGAGGGTCTCCCTGTACTGAATGTAGTGTGTCTGAGTGTTGTGGTATTTCTGGTGAGTGCTTATACATGACATGTGGTGTTCCTTGTAAACGAACATAATCTCAGATTGCCTGCAGGTTGTGGGATCTCTGTGGGATACAGCCCAGAGCGTCCTGTTCTTGGACCTGCTTTGAGCAGAGGTTGGACCAGGTAGCCTCCTGGGCTCCCTTTCCACCTGAATTAGCCTAGGATTTGCTCTATACTGTCTTTCTCAAAGCAGTTTTATCTGTCAGGAGGTAGAAGGCATTGGTGTCCTTGATGTTAAGTAACACCTGCTGCTCAAATAACTGACCACTGGGAATAACATAAGGAATGGGTGAACTTTCCTTTCCTATGAGGCACATACTCTGCTGGAAATGTAGACGTTGTTCTGTAAGAATTGCTACCCCATAACCTCCTAAGGGGATGTTCAGCCCTGCAAAGCATAAACCAGTCCCACATTTA
>JANEMJ010062282.1:0-12160 GCA_024361745.1 Cacatua alba
AAAAATGAGGACAACCCCAAGGAGGGAATGCTGTAGACAACCATTTTTAAAAAGAATCTCAGGTGCAGTTTCCAGATACCATTTTTTGTCTATTAAGTACTCTAACACTTTTCTCCTGTTGAAGATACCTTAATTCTTGACTTGTATTATTTTATGCCTAGAAAGACAAAAAGTAAAATCAAATGCATTTTGAAGGCTCATGCATCTTCCTTGGTAAAGTGATGGGAATGGCTGTACTCTTCTCCTTTGTGCTCCTGGTTATGGATGTGTCCTTCGAAGTTCCTTCTTGTAGTGAAGGGAAGCAGTCAGGACAACAGAGCACCAGCATTAACTTTGAACATACAAGCTTAAACAATGTATTGTGAGAGTGAGAAAGTTGGAGTAAGATGCAGGTTCTAACAAATATGTTTTGCAGTAAACTGGACAAAGAAATCTCAGTTTGGAATGGGTAAGAAAATAAGGCCAAACACAGGAAACTTCTGCTTTGCAGGAGACATAAAAGTGCTGAACTGTGAAGAAGATTCTTCTTCTGAAATCTGGAGGAGTTAAAAAGAACTCTAGGACTATGTATTTTTTTCTGACATTGTTTCCCCAAGGACAACATGTGGGAACTATTGCTATGGTCCTACTCTCTGACCATTGGTACACCTTACTAAAAACCAAAGAGTTATAAGCTGCATAAGGAAAAGGAGAATCTGGTGTTCCAGGAAAACAAACCTTGGAAGGACTAGCTGCTAGCTCCATTGTTCAAACTCTTCTTGTGCTTGTTACCTAAAAAAAAAAGTCCTTCCAAATAAGAATGAGGACGAAAGAAAGAACTACGAAAGACTGGTAATGATGTAATGAATGCATTAAATTTAACACATGTACAAAATTTAAATTGAACTACAGTGAAGATTCTCCTGGCAGCCTTCTGCAGTTTTTCAGTGCCGTCAGAGAGAAAATTTGCCTTATGCCTAAATCATCTTTCTTGAAAAATTGAATCTATTTTCCTTAAAGGAGATGGAAGCACAAACTGACCACTAGCCCTTTTAAAAAATCTTTCATGCATTGGAAAGTGGTTTTACAGTCCTTCAGTCTTTACCATTGTTCTGTTATTTTATAGATTTCATTAATTACACTCCTTAAATTTTTTCTCATATTTATGTTCAAAACCTAGAATTGGTTTTTTTTCCCCTCCAATATGTGTATTTTATGTGTGGTGCCTGAAATAAGACACAGTATCTCACAGAGTGCCTTGACACTGCTAAGTAGCAAAATAAATGCCCTCTCTGAAATTCCCTGTAAGAAATAGTGTCTGACAAACTGACAATGGTTTATTATGAAGAGTGGCAGATGGACAAGCAGGTGGCTTTCATGATTTGTAACACCATCTTCAAGCTCCTGAGAAACAGGCACTGGTATTTGTCCAACCTGTGGACTTTTGCTAAATAAACACATACCTGCAAGCCACCCCCCTGCCCCACAAACCAGTCAACTGCAATGTTGGCTTTTTCCACAACTTATGAGTTTGTATCTCACATATGTCAATCTTGTAAAGGAAAGGATAACATGTAAAAATACATGCATTGTGTATGAACATTTTAAAAAGTAGAGAATAATTACATTTCAGTGGTAATTCACTAATGATATTTCATTTAAATCTGGACTTGGTCTGTGGGATTCAAACTACAGAAATTATCTTACAGAAATAAAAGAAAACTTTGTTATACTTGGGACAAAAACCACAAGATAGCCAAACTCAAATCTTTAACTTCAGTAAAAACTATTTCTTCTTGCCTTAACTAGTAATTGGTTTTTAAATCAAACCATCAAGAGACTTTTCTAAAGATTTTAATGTTTAGAATTGAAAATGTTGGCAAATATCATGATAATTATTTTTTTCCTTCATGGCTAACTTTCAAATTACTTTAGAAACCAAAACTTAAATTAGGAATTGCATCTTTTTGTGTCTTTTTTACACTTTAAAACAATTCTTTTTAAAGGAGAAGGTGCAACATCCATTTGCAGATTACAGTGAGTCTATTGCTGAAACACTACTTATAAAAAATGTCTGGAAAAGTCACATTTGATTTGATATAGAAGCTTGCTTTTTTATTATTTACCTTAGTTTGCATTATGTTTTACATGACACGCTTTTGATACTAACAAAAACGTACAGCCTTTATCAATCATAATTTATAAACAAACCAGACCTCTAAATATAATCATTTTGGCAGGCTTATGTGTAAATACAATCACACACCCTTTTCTGACCACTGCTTACTGAGATCCTAATGGAAAACATTTATTGCCACACATCCCCAAAGGCAAAGTGAAGCAAGAAAAATTAAAATCCTTTAGGAAATATAACAGAGTTTCCTGGTTGGAACCATACAGGAACTGTCATTTTGCTACAAACACAACAAAAATTTTAGACTTGCAATGTTTATATCACTTTAACTAACTTAAAATATTGTTCTTTCAAGTGACCTAAAAAAATGAGTAAAACAACAGTAGGACTATATTGTACAGGGTGTTCCTAGTGATAATCATACTTTCTTCAACACCTAATACAAAACACAGATGTTGTTTTAACAAATACCACTTGGCTGACCTAGAAGATAGGACGAAGGAATAAGAGAGTCACGTCCAATTCCTCATGGATTCTCAGCTCGGATCCTGGTTTTTGCACAGTTTACCTTATGAACATGATCCGAGTGACATTTCACAAATTCCTGGATAAATGTTGCTACACTCTGCCAGCAGAGAGACAGGCTGTGTCATGCACAGATCAATAATAGCACTGTGTTTCATCAGCCTCAAAATCAAAAGTGCTTCATCTGGCAAAAGCCATGGCCCTTGAGGATCTGACATATATAAACTGAATACCCTCTACACAGTGTCTACTGCAAAAGCTGCCAGTGTAAAGACAAGTCTGGAGATACACAGTGAGTGTATGTAAATAAGAAAACATGTATGTGTATATATAAAGAAGTTTTTAACTCCTTATGAAAAGTAAGAACAAACATCACAAAGCAGCAGTTGAATAATGGAAATAAAACTAAAATTTTACAACTCTTGACAGAAAAAAAAAATACAGCCAGGACAATCCAATATTCCTAATCTTGAGGAATTTACTGTGAAATGCAAGTTCCTTTTGAACTGTACACAGTAATACATATGACAGTGGGCTGCAATAAAATGCACTCTAAGCTACAAATAACGCCTTCTTATCAAAATTATGAGAAAACTTTTCTTCAGGGAAACTACTCAAAGTAGAGGTCTTGAGACCGTAAATCATCATAAACATCGTAACTGCAGTTTCAGATTTTGATATAGGCTTTCTTTCCTAAGTAAAGGAAATTTATGTCTCCTGCTGCTTAGCTTTCCTCATGATTGTCTTAACTTTATTCTCCAGTGACAAAGCTTGTAAAATTTCTATCTTCAAGTAAATGCAGCATCTGTATATTTTTAATTGAAATTACTATTTATCAGAATGATTTTCCCTCATTTGTTTCTCATTGTAGATTTAGTTTTCTTTTTTTCCACCAAAGTTTCTATTGCAAACAATACTTTGAAAAATAAGTATTTTTATTCTTTGGAAGCCAAGCCTTTAACTAAGTATATCAGCTTGAGTCTTTTATCAAGATTTTGACTAAAAAAGATTATCTGACTCTGTCTCCCCAGTTCAAATGAAAAGCTTTCTCCTTTAAATATTTCACTACTACCTCACTAAAAAAACTGTTTCCTTACACTCCACCCTATAGGTAAACAAAAGAACATGAAAGAGATATTAAAAAATAGTAATTTACCTTTTTCTTTTCTTAATTTACCTTACCAAGCTATGCATTAGCTATATAAGGCTTTAGCCTTCTCTCAGCTCTACAATCAGCAACTTTAAAGGGCTGTACCAGACCAGTGTAATCCTAAATTCTGTGTACATCACACCACAAAAGCTATTATTCCTTCTCTTTGCATTTCTTCTGCTAAAGGCTAATTTTCTTTTAATGTTCCTGTTGCACATGGTGGAACATTCACTCTCTCTATTTCATTATCCATTTTCCCTGTGCCATGAGTCTGTATTTGTACATCTTACATGGTGGTGGCTTCTTCCTCTGCCTCAGAATTTCTCTTCTTTATAACCTGATGTTTGAATATCATAACACTCCCCCTTGGCTTCAGTTAGACTCCCATAAAATATTGGTCTGACTTTTCTTAAATCTATCATCCATGTTTACATTTTTTCTTCACAGCACCATTAAATGCATTCTGTGTTTCATCACAAAAATACTGTTGATCAGCTGTGCTCTATGAAGTACACACATTTCTTCCCTCAGTTCCACAGATAAATGGTGTGTTACTGCAGTTGAGAACATATCTTCCTGTTAGTACTTTTCATTACCTCAGTTCACATAGCTAAACGTATCCTCTCTTTTCCCATCTCTATTTTTTGTTGCTTCCTACAGAACAGACTTTTCATTTTATTCCCTTCAGAAAGACTGCCCACTGCTAACCACGAGCAGTTGATTTCTCTCTAATTCTTCCTTTTTAGATTAACTGTCCAATATAATTGCAATTCTCTGACTCCAATTGGCAATGGTCAATTAAAGTCACATAAAAATTACAAACCTCATATCTAGTATAATTCTATCTTGTTTCAGTTCTGTGCCCTTGAATTTTTTTTCCAACCTTCATTTGCTAGACAGAAGACTCTACATGCAAACATTTAAACTCCAGTTACCTTTTAATTTTTAAACTCCTTTTAACTTTCTGAAAACATCAAATTGTTATCTGGAACGGTGTATTTTCAAATCTTTTTCATGAGTCTTCTTGAAATGCTTTTTACTTCTACCCGTGTCTTTCTTGGATTCTGAGTTAAAGCTACAAAGGGTATTATAGGAGCACTCAAATCACGCCAAGTGAAAGAAAATACATTCTCTCTGCTCCTATTGTATAGCCTCCAGTTTATATATTCAAGGACTGCGCTAGTATTTTTCACAATGGCAATGGGAGTTCATGCTCAGCTCATTACCTACTAGGGACTCTCATTTTTCTTCAGAGTCCCTGGTTCCCAGGAGACAGCAATTCAGCCTTGCTCAACATGAACTTGAGCAATTTATTGGGTTTCATTATGATGTAATGATTTCCTCATTAAAAATGCTGTGAGGTCATAATGATCTATACTTTTCAATCAGCCTCTGGTGATGATTGAAAGCTTAGAATAGCTGTCAATGACTGAAGATATCGTCTTGCACTGGCTTGGACTTTTTACATTGCCACTAATTTTTAAAAAATGATTGAAAGATTTTACCTATCAAACAAACAGCAAAATGACTGCCATATATTTCATAGTATATCCAAATAGAATAGATGTGTAAGGTATAAACCATTATCTTGGGGAAAAAAAATAATGTCATCATTCATGTGAGGGATCAACTGAAAAATTAATTTCATGGTACGTGAGATTCTGAGCTAGTGAAAATGATTAAGTGGTACTCATATGCAGCAATTTAACCTTAAGGCATGAATTGAGACACAGAGTCTACGCTGTTCCATGTGTCAATGCTTAGCTCCAATCCAAATACTAAGTAAAACCAACCATGATGATCATTTCTGGAATTTAATCTCACAGGTACATTCTAATACAAGCAATCACTGTTACACAGGGACACACAACAAAAATAAATGGATGTGCTTATAAGACTCCTAGACCCTGCTCCTTCAACTTCCAACTCCTCAAACAAGGAACAAACCCATCTCTTACTGATTCGCCTATTACATGCACCTATCTACCTTGCTAAGCACTCTGCTCCACCAATCTTATGTCCCCTAGCTTCACAATGAGGAGTAATTATTGACCAGATTAGGACAGGAGCAAAGGAAAAGGAGGTAGGGTAATAGGAGAGTCTGGGAGAATCAACTCATGTTCACAATATAAAGAAATGCAGAGGTACTTCCCAAGTTTTTCATGACTCTTGAAATCTCGCAAACAGAGGGAGAGAATTCAGACTTCCAAGGTAGGATATACAGCTGATAGAAACTCAAGGCATCTATTTCTTGCACTTTAGTAGCACCTGTATAGAATGGTACACAGAAAACGTTACACAGACTTCACAGGGAAGGTGAAGAAAAATAAACTACATATCACATGAAATCCATGAAGAAAAAAATTACAGAATAGTATTTTCCAGTGCTTACTATAATACATGTACAAGTATATACTGTTATTGTATTATATTATCAGATAACTATATTAGATATGCTTATACACGTGTATACTGTCTCTGTTTCTAACTTTACAAGAACATGCTAATCCTTGTGATACAGATTCTTTCTTGTAATACAAAAATACACTTTTTAGAATTTCTACATGATACAGCAATATATATAGTATTGAGTGTAAGTATCTATGAACTTCATGTAGTCTCCACAATTTTTTCTTTATATTTTCCTAGAATTTATCTACCTGAAAGTTATTTCATTTTGACAGCAATATAATACAGCCTTCACAATTCTAGTTCATGCGAACGGCTCTAATTTATGAATGAGACTCATTTCCTACATGCAATGTACTTCAAGTGTTGTTCATCAGCAATTCAACAGGTCTATTGTAATTTTTCTTCAGAGATCAATATAAATGCAAAAAGTATTTTGCTTTATTTTTATTTTGTAATGACAGCACAGTTTCATGATAAATATATTTTAAGTGTATTTCTGTTAACATAACTTAGTTCAGGATTCTGTAAGTTTTCAATGCAGCAAACTACAAAAATAAATAAAACAATAATTTTTTTGTGGAGTAAATGCATTTTAAAAGGGCAGTTACTTTCATGTTTATCAGTTTACATTCCTCGCTTTATTTCCAAGTTAACTTATTCGACAGAGTAGAAAATAAAAAGTTGAGAACTGTTTTAGATCAGCAGCAATGCTGAATCAGTAGTTTACCAGAGGAAAACTTATATAGACATTTCCCCATTTAGTAACCAAAAAGTTTGAGCAAACATATTTGTTTAGCTGATCATGTTTCTTTCAGGCAGAATTTTGGACTAGGACTGGAAAGAGGTGAATTCTAGAGTCACAGAGCATCATCTGACTCTGTTTCCAGCCTTTATACGTGTGACATATAGCCTGATTTTCAATTTATTAAGATCAACAAGGGTATAATAAACTACAACATAACAGAATCTATTCTTAATATTGCCAAAATATGTGTCAAAGCCTTCAAAAACTACATGTAGGGCCCCAAAACAGTACTAAAATGCCGTAAGATTTGATTTTAAAATATAATACAATTTTTCCTACCTACAGATAATATTGCCACTCAGGTCTGGAACACTGTGCTAAGTCCAGGAAGAATGGCTTTCTCTCAAGAATACACAGACTAGGGTGTGTTTTGAGTTTTGAATTATCTACTGTGCCCATAAAGAAGTCTTTTCAGGGCATGCATGCACAATGACAACAGCAATATGACCTCAGAAGTAAAAAAAAAATAAAAAAATATATATATACACCCAATCAAATTTTGAGAAGATTTCAGTCTCATACGGTACATAGTTTAGTTCAATTATTATATAAACCTCTGCTGTCTTAGATTGCGGTTGCACTCTGCAAAGGTCAGGCGGTATACCCTGTTTTATCACACTTTTATCCCTTCTGGTTTACCTTTTCACTTCTGCTGCATTTTAAGAAAAAGTAAAATAGAAAATTCACTGTTGTGATTTTTAAGTATTTTTACAAACTGTATTTACTTCTTTTAAAATATTGTGCCTGAAGATTACGGTTCCTGCAAATTAACCAAGACTACTCTTATTCAAAGTAGCTAGGAAAAGATAACTTGTACACTTCTAAAGAAGGAGAAGAGGGGGAGAAATCACATTTCTTATGATGTTTTTGGGAACAGAATTTCCCTAAGATGCTTCACAGTTCTTTGATTCATTCATTTTTAATTTTTTTTTACTACTACTGTAGTAAAAATAGAAAGTCAGAATTCCTGCATACAATACTTATGTAGCAGCAATTTCCTGCACAGTTTATCTGTAAAAAGTGCTATTTAAACTTAACTTAAAATCTTCCAAATTTTATTTTTTCTAAATATTTTAATAAAATATCATTCAGGTATTCTGTAGGTATGATTAGTATCATCTGATGTATATAATGAAAAATATCTTTTCATGCAACTGAAGGAAAAATCAACCACTTAATTTAGAAAACATGACACTGAATGCAGAAGCTTTCTTGTGAACTTAATAAAAAATTGCACAAATGTGCTGGAGTATTTCCATGAAAGAGGAGTCAAAATAAAATGAGGACACATGTTAAAGCATTTTGGGAGAAACTTCTAACTGAGCAATGTTTATGTAGAAAGTCCCCCAAAACTGTCAAAACAATTACACATTTGCTGTAATGAACAAAACTGAGGAAGTTCCAAAAGCAGTTTTATCTTACTGCAGGGTAATTTCAAACAGCATTCAGTTTATAATTTCAAGCTTATTCCTAAAATTTACTTTAAGAAAACCACAGACATACAAAAATTGTTAAGTAAATAATACATCTTTTAAAAAGGGAAAAATCCCTTTATGAAAGCCAGAGTCAAAGCGACATCTTTGTGTAAATAATAGTTAAGTCAATAATTTACAAGGCATCTAAAATCAGCATCAGTTTAATCTTTGTTTCAGTGTAATTGCTGGTATACTCATATTTGGGTACCATAAAAAGAGTGAAGCTGTGATCCTGAATTTGCAGATGCAACCCTGAATTCTGAGCTGTTCTCTGGGCAGTAAAAAGTAGTCATGAGAATATGTAAAGAAAGCCACAAACAAACTTTAAAGAATAAAAAGCTTTAGACTTTTCACTAGTGCTTTACTCTTCCATTTTTTCATGCTCATACCCTTCTATACCTGAGATAAACTTTTGGCAAGCAAATTCTATTGTAAAAGCAAAGTTTGAGCTCAGGGAAGAAAAGTTCCTTTAAAATTCAAAGAAAACTGAAAGCTGACTGGCTAAAATACAGTTCGGTGGGATTTTTAAAATGCTATCAGAAAAAATCCTAGGCTGCATTACAGCTAAAATATGCAAAACCAAAAACAAAACCAAAACTAAAACCAAAACCAAAACCTCTTCCTTTTCTTCCCAGTTCATCGAAAACTTAAGGTAAGCATCTGCAGGAATGCATCTCTGCATCTGGAAAACTTTACATTCACATTTTTTCTCTCCAAAGGATCTGTTGGTGTTTGACTGGTTGACATGTTCCCATTCTTTAACATTCAGCTTTCCTACTGAAATAGAATTACACACGAACTTGGCAAATGCCTATAGCATTCCATTAAGAAATGCAGCTTTTCCTGTGACATTACCTGAGAAACACTGGAGAACTGATGCAAAAGATCCTCCGGTACTTTTGAGTAGTGGACTTGTGAATGGCCTTGACATGAATAAGATAAATAGTTAAGATTTAACCCGCTTATGATTTTGATTTCTTATTCAATATACTTTTGCCTGAACTTTTGCAACAAGAATGGCACCTACTACATGAAACTAATTATAATTACTGTGTTGTATGCAATAAATATACTCTTCTTATAAGTAGTCAGTGATAGAAATGAAAAGAAGGAGCAATAAATCTTAGAAAAAAAATTCCTGAATTTTTCCAACAATTCCTTTCAGACATTTTTCTAAGAAACTAAGGAAATGCTAAATCCCTTTGCTTCTACATTAAGTATCAGCTCCAGCTGCCATTTCTATACACTGTTAGCAAATTGTAACTACCATACTTCTGTACAGACGGTCTTGACTCAGTGTTGATGCGAATCCTTGGAGAATGCGAGCTTTGATCTCACATGTGCAGTCACTTTACAGTCATTTTTGCAGAAATATGCAAAGAATTGCTTTTGCAGAAACAAAACAAAGCAAGAAATCTACATTGCTGCAAAGAGTTTACAAGGCCAAACAAAAAAAAAAAACCTGCCTCGAATCCAGCATTCTGAACTCCTACAAGCAGACAGACGAATATACACATACATATGTCTGTGTGGATCTTCACGAAAAATACATAAAACCATGCATGCACCTACATTTCTGAAAACCAACAGATTCCAGACAATCCTTAGGTTGTATGAACTGTAAAGTCTGTCTCAAAATTAACATCTGGAACATTAAAATCTTAAGTCTATAGTTGCTTTTCTAGCACTAGATTCATTGGGGATTATAACGAAGGACTGACTGCACAAACATCTGCCCTTGTCTGCTAATGGATCTATTTTCTTAGCCAAATTCAGGCAACATGGCATCTCATCCAAGACATGATGTTAATGTTTACTGTTGGTAGAATGGTATACTTTAGCCCAGCATCACAAGTTCACTGCTACTGTAAGATTAGTCAGAAGCTTATGATTACATATTGAAGCTTATTTTTGGATATCAGACATTTTTGACACTCTCGAAGAATTTAGGACTCTCCCTAAATCTAGAGATTGCTTCAATCTTTCAGTTTTTCATGGTCTGTTTGCGTGTTTTTTACCATCTACCTATGCAAGAAAATTCTAAAATCTAAAGTAACAGAAGCATTGAGAAGAAACAATGACAACAGTGTTCTTGCAAGTAAAAAAAAAAAAAGTAATTTCCTTTGCAGTATCTTAATTTTTAAATATCTTAGTGTTCCTTATAAAAAACAAAACAAAACACTAACCCCCCAAACAAATGCGTGCTTTAAAATCATTTAATCTGTCTAAATCACGGATTTCTCTCTTAAACATGAGTGTACCCTGCAGTGACTGTGTAGGTTCTTTACCTCCTTAATTTTCACTTGGCAAGTAGCCCAAGCCTCTGCTTTAAATTTCCCACTTGGTAGCACCAGTATGGCACCTGAAGAGTAATTAGTTGTGAGAAAGGGAATTTGAATTGTTTGCTGAGAAGGAAAAAAATGTGCATGCCTAATAAAGATTTTTCCTTGAGTACCTGCAACATCATTTATGTATTTTTGCTTAGAATGCACTGCCCTTTAAATAGACCAGTGACCACTCTTTATTTTCCTGATAATGGCCTTTTCTATTTTATTTCTCATGTTGCTCTCATACAGACACCTAAGGTGTAGTCTTCTAAGAAGGCAAATCATGAATATGTCTGAGCAAGCAGAATATTTTACCTAAATTACACATACAACTCTATGTGAAGTTTATACTGTCCATGAAACTTTACATTATGGTATTGTTTGTGAGATAGGCAGATCTCCATTGATTCCAATGACCTTGGAAACTCTTTGAACAATTCATTACATATACATAGTTATGTAAAATGAGTAACAGAAATGAGGTTTTCCCTCCTCTAGAAATTAGCAGTTCCCCAGCCCTACGAAAGTGAAAAGTGCTGCTCCTGATACTGCTTCTGCCTTCTGTGCAAAGACAGAAACGCAAAGAAGTTTGAGGGGGAGGGGATTTGATTTCTTTTTTAATGTCTGCCTCCTTCTAGCAGGTCCATCTGTTGTAGCACTATAATTCTGGAAACAGGATGTGTGTGTGACCAACAGGAGACAATTACTGCAAAAGCGTTTGTTGATTCAGCTCTATAAAAGGCAGGCCAATCACTACAGTATGAATAGAAAAGAATTCCAGCTGAGGAGCTGCATATAGATTAACACAAAATACATACATATAAACGAGAATGGGGAAAACCAGAAAGGAGTAATAGTACGGAAAAGGATTAAGTAGGAATGAAGACCAAAGTAGAGAAAGCTGTCATCTTTGGAGCTTTTAACCAAATAGTTTACTAGTCTCTATTTTTATAAATCTTGCTCTCCAGCTTTCCACCTTGACAGAGAGCGATGGGATTAAATCAATAGGGAACTGGTCTGAGAACCCTTTGGAAGAAAACTCCAGTTGCCTTGAACACTCCGCTGTTGGGGTGTATGGAGACGGTTTCTCCAAAAGTGCCTGTTCTTCATAAAGGAATGGGTCATAGTTCATGTGAACTGACCAGATTCTCAGGAAAGTTCTCAGGCCACAGGTTAAAAGTTAGACTTCCCACACATATTTCAAAGAAATTCTTCACTATGAGGGTGGTGAGACACTGGCACAGGTTGCCCAGAGAAGTTGTGGGTTTTCCATCCCTGGAAGTGTTTAAGGGCAGGTTGGGTTGGGCTTTGAGCAACCTGGTCTAGTGGAAGGTGTCCCTGCTTGCGGTAGGG
>JANEMJ010062283.1:0-13271 GCA_024361745.1 Cacatua alba
TTAGTTATCTTCAACTCATCCGTAACTGACTTGGCAGCGCATTCATCGCTACATACTAATTACGGTTATGTGGAAACAAATGTGTGTCACCTAGTTTTACTGTGCTTGTTGTCTCTGCTTCGTATTTGCTTTATGGAAAGACAAACAACAAATTAGAAATAGTTACTTGTTGTTGATGGGTACCCACTGAAGACTTGTATTCAGAAAATTACCGTGCAAGGAGGTGATGGTTTATTGTGTTCTTTTGAGCAATAGTGAAGTAAAAAAAGAAAAGATAGGAATCAATTGCTATTATTTTTATTTAATGATTTTACTTAGATAATAAGCCAGCAGTCAGATGATAAATGTAGATACCATTATAAGTCCCTCATTAAGCACATTAAAATAGAACTTGATTTTTTTTTTAATTGCTCACTAAAGTTTAATATAACCAAGTTTTTTTTCAGAAGGAATAGGATTTTTGCCTTTACATATGAAGAGCTCTATTTACTCTTGAGATTGTAAATTCATGAAGAAATACAGTCATGGAAATTCAGTTTACTGTGGCCAAAACCTTTGTCTATTAAAACTCAAAATTCCCTTTAGGGACACGTAAGCCAGAAAGCTAAAGCAAAGCAGTTCTTAGACTTTGTAGTTTTCAAGTTGTTAGGAATTGAAGTTAGTTGTAGATAGACAGCCAGGTTCCCACATTCGAGTTGTGAATGGTTAAACCATAAAGTTTTCCTGTAGCCAAATAAGGGAGACCTCTGCTGCACAAAACCATCAGGTATGTTTTATTATCTTCAGTAATTAAGTGAAATACATTTTCTGCTCTTAAGATCATTCTTCAAAGGGAATATTTTAGTGTGAAGACAGGCTTAAGTTCTGTTCTTTTACATAAATGCATGCCGGATGGATAGAAACTCAGCTGGGAGGGAGAACAACTTTGTTGCCTAGAATAGTCATTGTGGACTTAAAGAGTAATTACAGATGTGATTTAAAAAAAAAAAATCTGATTACAATAAATACGAGCTTTTTACCCCAAGTACACCTTTTCATCCCCTCTACCCCCCCACCCCCGCCATTTAATTTTACACTTAATTTGACCTTAATGTTACAATGTTGTAAGAGAAACTCTTCATTCTAATGGAATTTAAGAGTTTTTGAGGAACAGGTAAGTTGTCTGCTCATAAAGCAGCAAACAGTTAGTACTGGAGTGACGGTTGGCTTTATAAGCTAATTACTACCTATTTGTCTACACAACTATTTCCAGAACAATAACAAAAAAACCCTGAGACTTCCCCATTGTTTTAAAGTAAATACTAAGGACTATGTAGAAGTAATTTTCTGAGTAAAACATCTGATGGCATTTTAGGTATACTATTAATACTCAACATTAAAAAAAAAAATCAGGGATAATTATTAAGTGCTTTGTTATGTTGGTTCCTGAGTCTTACACTGCCTGCTACCACAAGAAACAGGAGGAAAAGAAAATTTATCACTTTCAAAGTCTTACACAGTTTTTCAATTAATTTCTGTAATTTCCATTGTAAACATTATACCCTTCTGCTTTCATGAGCTGAATCTTCTTGGAGTCTTGGAAGAGCACAACATCTTTAATTTTACCAATGAATTCCTTGTGAAAAAGCCCTGTAGTGACTGTAGTGACTTCCCTGCCAATTTCAAACCCACCAAAATAACAAATACCACCATAGTTTAAAGCAGTGTATTTTCTGTGTGGATCAATATCTTCAAAAAGAATTAGCTCCTCATCAAGGTAAACCTTAATGCAAGTTTGGTTTTGAACTACAGTAACAAAATGCCACCTTTCATCACAGCAGGAGAAGTAATTGCTATGAATTAGAGGAACAGAGATTCTTTCTCCAAGATTGATCACAACTTTTAGTGTTCCATTGGCAAGACCAATGGCAAGGAAATCGTTATCTTCATCTTCACCTTTCCCCATCCATACTATTAAGCCTTCCGATTGATTGGTAGTAAAATTTAAAGAAATGCGGCTATACTGGAGGTCTCTTTTTCCATAATAAGGATCTGTGTATTTGATGTAGGAGTTACCGACAAACTTTGCTATAAAAAAATGGATTTTGCTATCACAGTATTTACCTGACCAGCCTAGTGCACACATGCAGGAGTATGAAAATGAAGTAGGTTGAGGAATACAGAGAGCCTGAGACCCACACCTGTGTTGTGAACATTGAATAGATTGTTCACACGTGCTCCCTGTCCACTCGTGTGGGCAAGAACAAGAAAAGCCTGAGTTTTCAACTTGACATGTTCCATTATTTTTGCACACTGCGTACCCGCAAACTGTTCCATCGCAGTCACCAACATTGGCTCCACCTGTGGGGTCAGTCACAGTAAGCTTCAGTTCCCTGTTGTTGATAACAACTTCTCGTATACAACCGGTGAAACCTGTGGGTTCATTTTCTACTGCCATTGAATTAACAAGGTTTAAGGAGGACACCCCTCCAACAAAAAAGTCCGTGTGCGTGTCTAGTGCATTCATTCCAGGACTCGCTTTATGGTGAGTAATGTTCACACCATCCAGGTCCAGGTAGCCTTCATTGCCAACTCTTCCTGCTTTGAGTGAATGCCATATACTTCCATTTGTACAGACTTTCTGAAAGGTCTGTAGGATGATTGTCTTCTCTCCGAGATTGTAGCGTAACTGTATAAATCCATTTACTAATGATATACATAAGAAGTCGCCTGTAACAAGCAGTATAAAATAGTTTTAATTTTTAGAGATGGCACACTGAACAACAGCAAATTCCTAATCCTGATGCTTTCATACCTGTGCTTCAAATCAGTAACTAATTTTCAGCAGCCTTGTATCATCATCATCATATCTAAATAACACAAAGGGGAACGTTCCTTGATGAGATGCTTGTGTCCCTTTTTAATCTTTTTCATTATTGGAAACTGAGCTCGTGTTTGCTTCAAAGTAAGAAGCCTGACCTTCTGAAAAGCTTTCATTGTTCAGAGACTAGGTAACTGTGAGCTAGGAGGGAATGGGATCATGTTGGTATCCAGGGAGTGCGAGTTGGTGTTCCCATGAAAAAGGATAAAGTTCTGGTGAAGTTACAACTGCCAGAGTATTCTTAATTTCTATATGCTGAATAAAGGTTGATAGATTTGTCAGTTTAATGCACTGAAGATTTGTTTGTACCAAACATACTCTGCTTTCCCTGCGGCTGCTTTTTGCAGCAGGGATGTTTTGGGTTTAATAATCTGGCAGCTGTAGGAACAGATAAACCTTTTATTGAACTGGAGGCCCCCATGACAATAAGTATTAGGAGAGAGTTATCTTTTCTTGTACTGTTGGTGTGTCTGGCCTTACAGGCAATGTAGAAGGAGAATACCACTCTGAAGTATACCTACAAACATGAAGAAAAGCTGGGAATGGTTAGGAGACAGGAGCTGGTACAAAGGTAAGGGCAGAAACAGTGTAATAGGAGAAAGTGACAAGGGGACAGAAGAGGACCGCAGAAGAGTCTGCAGATGGAAGTTACATTAGCAAACTTTTTGATGTTTGCCTGTGTAATTTTTTTCTTATATTGCTTTTGGAAATAGCCATCAGGGTTTAGGGTTTTTTGGTTGGTTTGGTTTTTTTTTAAGTCCATCAGTTAAATTTATAAATAATGTTTGTTAAATTTTAATGTAAACCTTTGTTCCTAATAGCTACTAGTAAAACTTAAGTTTCATGTAGTATTTTACTAATGAAGAAATAATTCTAAATTTGGAAAGTACAATTTCCTTAAAGATTCAGCATTCTTAATGGTGGACCTGTTAATAGAATGATGAGGTTTGCTTTCTTGGAGGGCTTAATTTTTTAGTATTTCTGATCCTTAAGTTACACTGTCTTTAGTGAAGTTAAAAATGAATGGCTTAATTTACTGGAGGCTTGCAAAAGTTACTAAAATTGTATGTATCTCTGTTCTCAGCAATTGCTCAGGTTCCCATTCAGGCAGGGGAAGATGTTTCAATGTGTTAGCAGCTGTAGGGCACGGGCATAGTGCCTCACCTTCCCCTGCCCCAGACACCCATGGGAAGAATGAGAAGAAGGCTCTTCCTCCTTTCAGCTCCAGTCCAACAATAGCAGGCACTTTCGTGTAGCTGGCTAGTTCCAGTTGTGATTATCTGTTTTATTTCCCTGTGTTTAGTGTTCTTTTTGAGTACCTTATTCTGCCTTTTTTCAGAAAATAATTACCTTCATTTGTGGTTTCTCTTGCTCAGAGATGTGGCTTTAAGCTTACTTTATTTTTCGTTGCATACTTTGAAAGCACTATCTCTCTTGTTTGTTTGAGCAGTGTATATAACCTGCTTGTCCATTGCTTTTATCAGGACCTTAATCCTTAGGGTACTTGCAGTGAGTTTGAGTGTCTTACTAGAAGAGGAGATCTGAGTTAGATTACTCTATAGATAGTATTTGCGATCTACAATGTAAAGAGGGGTTATGGCTGAGTCCTCTGGGTTATGGTCTAGCACAAATTTGAGGCCTCTCTTCAAACTGGAGTAACTTCCTTTTCTGCTAGTTATGAACAAAAAAATGACACTTTCCACTTTCAACTCTCCCTGAAGCTCTCAATGCACTTTCTTACTGCCTTGGTTAGGCTCTCTCTTGTCACAGACAACTTGCTATATTAGTCTTCGGCAAGAACAGCAGAGTGTTGAGATAAATTTTAATCGTGTGGACGTTGATCTCAGGGTTCAGCTCAGTCTTTCTTCATGAAGTTTATCATGCCATAGGCACTACCCAGGGACAACTGGCTGAAAACATTTTGGGGCTTTAATGTAAAGTGCTGTGTGTTCAGTGTCCGTGAAACTGCCTCTCAAAGTGAAGGCAAATTATGGACTTTGTTTCTCTTCACTTAGCAACCAGTGACATTTTCAGCAAGGGACCTCAGCTGTCCCTGTCTCTGAGGGACAGCTTGCACAGCTGAAGCCTGTGCAGGCCTATGCTATCATAAGAATTGCATCATTATTTTAAGCAAGCAACATTCTTACCACTGAATTTCCCCTCTGGTCATTCTCAATATGGGAGGCCATGAACACTGTTCCAGTTTTAGCATTACTCAAACCTGTACCATACAACCGTAACTGGAGCCAAAGACCTTTCTGAGGAGGTTTGCTTCAGAAAGAGATGACATACTCAGTTTTTCTGGACTAGATGTTATGGTCCCTACTTTCTAGAAAATACTAGAAAGAACACAGGACACACAACTTTGCAGTTTTTCAGATTATCATCTCCTCCAATACAGACTATTTATCCCCATCAGTAGTGTCACAAAAAACAAAAGCAGAGGGACACCTGAGGTAGGCACTCGTTCTTTTCTTGTGCACACAAGTCTTTGCCCAGCCTGTGGGATGGTGTGCAAGGAACTGTAAGGCAATCTTTATCGATAAGGTTGAATCTTCTTTAGATATAGGCTACTGTAGCTTAGCTGAGGCTTGAAACTGCAACATCTCAAGACCCTGGGTGTTGAACAAAATCTTCAATAGTTATAGCATTCAGTTCTATTCTGATGCTCCTTCCTTCCTCATCTTCCCTGTTTCAGTAAAATAGAAGAGGGGGTTTTATGTAACCCAAATGATTAAAGGTTGTTTCCTTGTCTTCTCAGGGAATAGACATTTTGTAGCAGGTGTTATCTTAAGGAACTGTTCAGGAGATAAAATAGCACTTTGACTTGCAAATCCTAGTTCAGGGTTTTCACCAAATGACTGAAGGTCAAAGTTGCTCCACCTCAGGGTGGATAGTCTCTCTTCCGTAGTAGAAGCCAGCACTCCAAAACAGTCCTCAAAGCAGGTCTTACCTGCTTCTGTATCAGATGTCAGCATTCCCTGAAGCCAAGTCAACTCCATGCCCTCAGCAGTCAAGTTTCTAAAAGTGGGAGTTTATGAGAAGTCTCTTATAAGTGTGTCTGACTACTACTGTCAGATCTGGATTATCTATGATGACATCTGCTTATATGACTTCTTATGATGGAGTCTGAAAATTGCTGATTTGACTTCAAATTATTAATTCTGAATGCATCACAAAAATTTCCATCTTGGTACTGTTCTGCATGAGTACATAAGTCTGTTAGCAAGTTAGTTACAGTCACACAGTTAAGTTTTAAATTCCCCAAATGGTGACAATGCCCTTCCATGTTCAGCCTGTATCTAGACATGCCTGTGTGTATGTATATTGCCATCTTGAGAAGGTATCATGTTTAACCAGTGGCAGGTCACCATGTTTCCATGTTTCCGCAGGAAATCCACATCGTAATGTGTCAAAATTTTGTACAGTTGGGAACGCATGCTGGAATGCTGCATTCATATTTTGAGATGTCCTGTTCATGCCAAAAGTATTACCATGCGTAACAGATGTGATAGTGTTAAATTTACGCAGCTGTAAAGCTGATCTTTGCAGGGGCAAAGATCTCAGTGCTTACAGCCTTCACTGTCAAATCTGCCTAATGCCATACATTTCCCAGGAGGACTGGATATGATGTCAGAGGATCTTAGGCTGACAGAGCATGGCAGGGAGAGTATCCTGGTATTTTTAACATTACTCTTTCAGGGTCTCTTCCCCACAATGATGGAAAGTGTACCCTTGTGCTCCATGTGTATGCATATGAGGCAAAGCCTTTTTTTACCTGCCAGAGTACCTGAATTTATTCCCACACTTCACCACAAATTAACAATAAGAAGGATTTCCCACTAGTTTGTAAAGCCAAAGAAGCTTCCAGAACATCCTTTTAAGTAACTCTGGAAGCAGTGGATGCAGTCTTCTAGTGAGTGGCATTCACCTTTTTGATGCAGGTGTCATGTCCCCAGCCATACAGAGATGCAAGTCTCCATAAGGTCTCCCTCTTTGCTCAAAACTCACTGATGAGTTCCTGGACTACTGAAGGTCTAGATTCTTTATAAAGCTTTGTAAGACAATTGATGCTTGTCCTTTTTCTCATCCTGTGTTACTAAGCAGAAGCTTCTGCATTATCCTGGAACAGAAGCTTTGATGAGATCAGTGCTTCAGCAGCTCCTGGGGGGTAGGTGTCTCGAGAGCTGTAGGCAGTGGTTTCGTGGTTACAGAACATCTATAGGCTTGGTTCTTTCAGCCATTTCAGAGCCCTGAGATGGCATCTCTGGAGGTATGTTTGATGGCCTCAGTCTATGCCTTCTGTTGCTTTTACCTCACCTTCCCATCCTCTAGCACAAGGCCAGAACTTGTAAGTGAGCAGTAAGTTTCTTCCACTTGGAGCACTACCCCAGAGCAGAAAGGCATAGCTGTGATCTGGAACAACCCAGCAGGCAGTGTGACGCTCATGCATCTAGAAGGTGTGGGTGATTATCTATTTGTAGGTTAGACTATTCAGCTTCGCCTATCAAAAATGCTGCTTTCCTTGGTGAAGAAAGTTTTTCTGCTTCCTTTAGTCACCACTGTCACCCTGGCATATCTCAGCAGCTAGAAGCAACCTTCCTTGAGCAACCTCAGTATACCAGTCTTAATTTTGGTTTGCTTGCCAGGAGCAAATGGGTAGAAACAACACTTCATATACAACAGATTTCAGGACAATGGGGGTGTCACATGGTTAACCAGCAGTTCTGCTTCTTATGTTGATAATTTCCATAGAAATGATCACAAAACTAGTGACAAAGCAGAAATGATGTCCCTGCTAGCTAAGGAAACATGGCTGCCAAGAGAGAAGACTTAACCACCCTGTTCTTAAAGTGGGTGGATAATCAATTTGTTTCTGATTAGGAAAACAACACTTCTCCCATGTAAGTATTCTAAAAATTCTGAGTATTTCCAAAAGATTTCAGTCCAGTTCCATTATGCAGTTTTTGCCATAAGCAGTGTCTTAGAAAACTGTGCAGACATCACACCCCATACTGGCTACATCTGATTTTCATGCTTCAGGGTTTTAAACTGAAATGACTTAAATGACTTAAATATCTGGAGTTGAAGTTCTGCGTTTTTTTCAGACCAGCTAGGTAACATAATCATGTTAAAGAGAGACAGAGCATTGCTGTTCCAAATGTTGAGTATTAAATTCAGCATGAGTCATCCCATTCTGTCTATTAACCTGACTTCATTCTTAGTCACCCAGTATAACTGTTCTCTCTCATCAGGGAGCAAACTTTTCCATCACCCTGGCCTGGACTCTGGAACAGTGCAGACAGTCTGCACATAATCCACCTTCATAAACAAATGTAGAGCTTCAGTAATGCTGTGACTCAACAAAAAAGTAATGCTCCTTACTCACTTTTAGCCAGATTGCCAAGGCCTTCAAACATATAGAGTGGTTGCTATTTAAATGACTGAATTGTTCAAGCTGTTGATGGGCATCCGGCAAATGCTGTCTGAAATAAAAGCTATTTATTCAATAGGGCTGTCACACTTTTGTTGGTAGAAATAGGATATACTGCACTTGAGAAAATGTGAAGTGGGCTGGCTTTCACTGGCAGTCTGCTGAACTCCACAAGAATTGCTGTACTATCTGCAGAGGCCTCACTCAGAAAGAGCGCATGCAGCTGTCTGCATCTCCCACATTTTTACTTCATTGGCATAAAACAAGTAATCAAAGCAAGGGGAAAAAGTCCCATTGTCATATCTGCAAGTTTCCAAACTAAAATCTGCATACACAGCTCACTTACTGGGGTTTCTTTCCAGCTTATAACTAACATAGCCAGCCACAAAAGTTCTGCCAAACTTTGGAAATGGTTTTCTCGGGGCCTGCAGAAATCGATACTACCAGACTTAAATTCGTGATACACATTCAGAAACAGCAGGCAAAGCAAGAAAACCAGTGACTGACAGAATTACAGGAAATTCTGCTAACAGATAAAGATTCATAGGATGTTTTCCATTTTATGCAAATTTGCTAGGTGTTCGAATGTGTGTACTGAAGGAATCACATTGTTAGAGGAGTAAGTAGAATAGCCACTCAACCATCCTTTCTAGAAATGCATGTAATGTTCTTAGGAAAGAGAAAAGCAAGAAGGAAATGTTTTAGTGGAATTCTCATGTTTATTTCTTTACCTACTAAAGATTCTTTTTTGATGATGGAAGGATTTTTCAGCAGGGACATGTCCCTGAAGGGAAGGTCCCAGTGTAGTGTTTACATGGGTGACAAGCCAAGCCAGTGTGCAGCTGTGCCACTCAGTATCATTGCTAAATTGGCTGCGTAATCAGAGCTCATTTCTTTTAAAAAAACCCAGCATTGCCTAGTGAGGAAAAAAAAAAAAGAAATTCTAATTACTTCCTATTAAAAAGGAATTTTACAAAAAAAAAAAAAAGAAATCCTGTGATTTTGCCAATCAATTTATTAAGTCTTATATAACTGTGTAGGAGAAAAGGCTTTATCTAAAGTGCTTTCTAAACTAATCCCCAACAGAAAGCTCTTTCACATCTGCTGGCTGCTAAGAATACTTCTGAGTCTTTCATCAGTCTAATTCTGTCTGGATTTGACAGGATTATATGAAGGCAAATATAAAGACCCAGACTATTAGCTTTTCCCAAATCTTTCAAAACTTCAGGACAGTGAAAATGGAAGTAGGCAATTTGTAAAGAAATTAAATTATAGAAGATGGGTTTTATTTTGAAATGAAATTGTTATGAATCTAGAAAATGATTTAAAGAAAATATTTCTTCCTGTGCAAACTGAACATTCATGAATGGCAACAGAATGAAGGCATGCTCATGCTAAAACACCCCTGGTCCAAGTTAAACAGACTTAGCAATCTCTTTGATGCTTCCAAAGAGATACTTAATTTCTTTATATGCTAGCTGCTTCCCTGACCTCTGATTGTTCTTTTGAGAGAGATCCCTTTTTTCTCTTCTATTTTTCACGGCCCATGTAATGCTTTAGTTTATACAGGAGAGAACTATTCACTGAGAATCTCAGAATTTGGCCTGTGAGAGAATTATAAAAGATTCATTGTGGAAGGTAGAGTTATTTGCAAATAAATGTATTTGTATTACGGATATGCCATATATTTTTCTTTGAAGCTGTTCTCTGCATGTGGTTGTAATTAGAACAAGGCAAAGGGGAGTTGCCAACAGTGTATGATGTATTATCAGTCTTACCAAAGAGCAGCCTGTTAAAACGTCTGTGTATAGAGTAAGAAGTTGGTAACTTGGGCATATGTGTGTTTCTATGCATATGTGCCTGAGTATGGTTATTGAAATGTCTCAAAGCTTTAAACTTTGAACTAAGGAATGTAAAAATACATGTTAAATAGTTAAGTGCTTTTTTCTCTTTTTGTCATACAAAGGCCTGGTTCTGCAAAACATACTACTTGATACAAGCGGAAAATTTGCTCTAAGATCATGTTATGATATGTAACGCTTCTGCTTAAAAATCTGCAAAATACCACATAAATGCAATATAAAGTAAGTTAATAAAATAATTATAACAGATTTACACCTTAAGGCCTAAATTTTAAAATGTATTTACACTGGTTGGCAAATAATGTTTTCTTGCCATGAAGTTTTAGGAATGTTAACTGAGTTTGTAACTCAATGTTACAAGGAATCACCTGGAAAATACAAGTGGTAGCAGGCACAAGTTACTCCTGGGGAGATTCTGGTTGGACACAAGATGAATGTTTTTCACAATGAGAACCATCAGCCATTGGAATAATCTCCCCAGGGAAGTGGTGGATACCCCAACATTGGACATTTTTAAGATTCAGGAGGACAGGGTGCTGGGACGTCTGGTATAGACTGTTTTTGCAAAGAAAGATTGGACCAGATGATCCTTGAGGTGCCTTCCAACTTGGTGTTCTATGGCTTTATGGTTCAGCAAAGTTTAAAATACTTCTATAAATAGTGGAAATACCTTATTTAGATTTGTTTTTTACCCTGCATAGCTGGCAAATGCAAAACTTTTGCATGTTTTTGAATGCTGCCCCAGCAAGATTTTCAGCATTATGTAATAAAATGTTAAACTTGCAATAAAGCTCATAAATCTCTCACAGTCTGTTCGCTTTCACTTAACTTGTTTGATCAGTTTTTTATTGCTTTATTTCTGGTCATTTTAAAACACTGGGCCAAACACCCAGACAGTGAATCCTAAGGTAACTGCACTGAAACTGTGGGATCAGTATCAGTAAATGTCTGTTGTAAAGCTGGCTAGAGTTACTTTTCAGGGGAAAATGGTTTCCTGAACTACTTCATTAAATACTTGGTGGCTTTGGACTAGTCCAAAATTTTGTTTTGTTTTTTCTTGTTTATGCTTTGTTATGTTTTTTCTGACAAACTTGATTATTCACAGTTCAAAACCCAGTCACTGTGGACAGTGAGTCACAGAGACTGAAGGCCTGAATCACTTCAATGTACTGCCTTTCTTCAAAAAAAAGCACCAACATGAATGATACCAGCAAGCTGGAAGATCCTTACCTGACTGAGTACCCAAATGCTGTGCAGTGTAAAACAAGATACCATCTGGAGATAGAGGCTGAAACTGCAGTTTGATATGGGTCTTATGCCGGATATAAGAGGGTGCAAATGACATCCATGATGATTCATTACTTCTGAAAGATGGATCACTAATGGAAATATCTGAAAAATACAAGAGGAGGTGTCTTCTGAAAGGTTTTTGTTTTTTCTTTTTTTTGCATTTTTATGGCACTAGTTGTTTGCAGTTATTTTGTATAGTTCATAAATGCTGTACAGAATACTTGCAATTCTTCCCTTTCCAAAGACTAAAAATAACCCAGATACAGAATAAAACAGATAATAGCAAATCAATGCCATTTTGTCTTCTGTGTGCGTTATTTTCATTAACAATCAATCCCATAATTGTAATGCAAAATAAATGTGATCTTGTTAGTGTTCATTTTCAAATAAATGTAAGTGCAAATTTTACATTGTTTAGAAATTTAGATGTAAGATACTGTTGCAGGAGTCAGAATAAACGCTCATTTCTTTACTATCCAGATGAAAACCTTACTGAAGGATTTTTAAGGAACTGCTTTGTGTGTAATAAGAATGCACAATTTAAGTGGAATGTGTTCATAAATTGTTGCTGAAATTCGTTTTTAGGATAATCATGCTGAGATGCTTGATAATTCAAATTGTCTTATGCTGAAATGGAGCACAATTACAGTGAAGTTACAATGTACACTTTTGAGCTATACACAACTTCATTGTTCTGTCTTACTACTTCTCTCAGCACTGATTGTTCATATACCCCTAGGAAATTGAGCTGGTTAAACTTCAGCCAACTGATGAATTATTATACTCTTCTATGCTGTCTATGTCACTTGAAACTGTTTCCAGTTTTTCCCACTATAACATTATATATTTGAGATATGTTAGTTATTAGCTAATTCATTATTGAGTGCTTGCTAGTTTGCTATATTTGTGGGTTCATAGGAATAAATCTAGCTATTTAGATATGGAGGATATATTTAGACTTCTGTGTGATAAGCCCTTTTTATTACTTGGTTAACAGCAGTGCTAAATTCCTGCACTCTAAGTGCTTCCCCCCTCAGTTTTCAGTTTTCCTGCTGAAGTTACGCTATTTCTCTTCGGAGAGGCCAACAGCTTTCTTCATTTTTGCGCTTCCAATTTCATAGTTTTATAGTAACTTGCTTGCAGTCAAATATACCTTCAAGGTGTCCTCATAGTGCATTCCTAGGCAACCTTATGCTATCTTTCCACACTCAGGTTTTCTGCACTGTGAATGCACTGGCCATTGAGTTGCACCCTGTATTGCCTATTGCAGATGGAACTTAGTTATTAGATTGGTATGCAGTCATCATGCTGCAAGATTTTGGAATTTGTCTATTTGTCACACCACATCTCCGAATAGGATTCAAGGTGTTCCTTGTGGACTGCATCCAGCAGACAGGTGCACCATTGTATAGGATCCATATCAGGATATGACTTGAGGATGCCTCTTGAATAGGTACTAACAATGTGGCTGGCTTTTTTTTGTTCATTTCCCCCATTAGATCACAGTTAATACTTCTGAGGAGGGTGCATGGATTTAACATCACAAATTCTCAGCAAGTCTAAAAGTAAGTTTTAATCTCTGAATATATATAAGGATTTATGAAATGCTTAAATGATCAGAATCAGGCTTTTGATGAGCTGTAACTCAACGTATGTATACATTCTCATGCAAACATATTACATTAACAAATCGCTTCCATCCTAAGCATCATAGTAGCTGTTACGATGTCCTGGGTTCAGCAGTAGCAGTTTTTTTTTTCTTTTCTCCTTCTCAGCAGCTGGTGCAGTGCTGTGGTTTTGACTTTCAGCCTGAGAACAACGCTGA